>JAQQAE010004892.1:0-18233 GCA_029823295.1 Pseudamia nigra | reverse complement strand
GCTTGTACAGTAGCACTAGGCATGATGGGTACATCACTTCATCTGCCTGTCTTCTTACCCTGATGCACCCATCACTCCGGAACAAAGTAAATCTGGACTCATCAGACCACATGACTTTCTTCCATTGCTCCAGAGTCCAATCTTTATGCTCCCTAACAAATTGAAGCCTTTTGTCCAGTTATCCTCACTGATTATTAGTGTTCAGTCCCAATCCCTTGAGTTCCCTTCGCATTGTGCGTGTGGAAATGCTCTTACTATATTTACTTACTTATTTTATTATCCAGGTGGCGACTTTTTTTTTTTGGCCAGGCAATGTACATTCACTGTCACGGCACAATTCTCTGACAGATATAACACACAACTTGTATAAAAACATAACTCAGAGATATGTTATGCTAAGGTATTTTTTAAAACGTTTTTTAATGAGTTATTTTTCAGTCCCACCAGGAAGTTGTGGTGTTGTGAACACTCAAATTTGCAGTGTTACTTAATTGACACAACTTTTTTGCAAATGTGATCAGTCATTGTAGCTCTTGTCACAAATAATAGGATGACATTAGTGCCTGACATTGACCGTGCTGTACATCACCAAAAAGACCTCATTATTTCTAGTTGTGAACATACATAGGCGCAGAAGAGAGCACATTTGTCAGTGTACATTGGTCATTCAGTGCTTGCTCCTTTCACTGAATTTGAGCTCAGATTTTGCTTCTTCATTTCCAAATAAAATATATTTTTATTACTTTTTTTTTTTTAGAAATCCCAAGCATTTTTGTATTATTACTCAAAAAGTCACTCAGCAACGCAGGATTCTTCTCACTGGAACAACTTGGCACCTCAGCAACTGAGACTGCAACACTCCTAAAAAAATCCTGCAAAGCCCTGGTGGAACAGATTTATGCCCACATACAGTAGCTTGAAGCTTGTTGTATCTCACCGTGATGTTTGGTGTGCTTGCAAAGCATTGGAGCACTCCTTCCTTATGTAATGATTGCATGGCTACATTACAACACATTTTAAACATCTGCATCATTGTCTAGCCCTGTGTTTGCTGGGATGTTGCTACACTAAAATCAACAACCAGGAATAAGTAGTGTGTTGTGCTTTAGTTATGGGTACATTTATTAAGTTGTACTTATAAGTACTGAGGCTTCTTTCTTTTCATTTCTTTATTTGACTTTCCTGCCTACTCTCCAGTGGAAGGTAATCACATGAAGTACAAGGATTAAATGTCAGAGAGTTTTGTGAGTGAACTCTTTTTGTTAAGATTTGTGTGGGATGTTGGGGGGTAATTTGGCGTACCCTGTGCAGGAGGCCACAGCGGAGAAGCAGGCACAAACTTGCTGCTGTCTCTCTCCCATTACCTGCTTGTTTGTTCATTCCCCCACACTCTGTTTGCACACTAATTCAGGTATGTATTTGCCTGTGTTTATGTGCTTATTGCTGTGTATTTTGATATCTTTATACAAGGCATTGTGACATCCCAGGCTCTTGTTTGAACTCGTGTGTTGTTGTGTGGTATTCTGTCATGAGGCCGAGGTGTTTGTCTGTCCTCTCCAGGCGTTTTGTTAGCACTCGCTGTATTTCCAGCTCCTTGACTCCTTCATTACGGGCTTAAAAGCATGCCTGGAGGCCTCACATACTTGGAAACGATGCGTAGACAAAGGGATGTATTTGTGAAGCTACATTTTTCTCATCTGCTGTAGTCACAGTAATTATCAGGTCTTTCGTCTGTGAATCTGAATAACAACTGAAACTAGCATGATGGAGTTTACTGTGATGCACATACATTGTGGATGAACATGCTCATGATTTATTTGTCAGGTCCTGGAGCAGCACTCAGATGGGCGGTGGAAGGGTCACATCCATGACACCCAGCGGGGGACGGATCGGGTGGGCTTCTTTCCTCCATCAGTGGTGGAGGTCCTCAGCAGAAGAGCAGGTACATAAAGACAAAGTGCCTTATCTCAAGTACTCGCACAATTTTGAGCTGCTTATTCAGTAATTGTGCATTTTCATTTTTTTCCCCTCTGCATTTCAAAAGCAAGTATTATACTTGTAGTCTACAACAACATTGTCCCTACAACTCAGTTCTAAAAAATGAGGGAAATGTGACTTAAAATAAAATGTATCTGCTGTTAATGAACTAAAAAGTAGCCAGACTAAAAGCAGATACATTTGCTTTTGTGCAAAGAAAAGGTTTAAGAATTCTCTCGGTACGTAAGTAGATATGCATACATTTAAAAAATGCTTCAAATACACTGTGTTTATTTGTGCATATGTTAAGATGAAATTTGTTTTTCAGTCTGTATTGTACTTACAGGCAGTTGTTTTTTACAACTATCCATCTGTATTTTGAGCCAGTTTTTAATTAGAAATGGAGTTAGTTAATATAGAAACAAAATGAAAATGAACAGCTTCTAACAAAAACTTTACACAGTCACTAGAAGAGACTAATACTGACATCTATATATAGCACATTTATCATTTTACCATGATTGACTCTAACAACTGTTTTTCGTAGTGTAGCAGGGATTAGTAGCAAGTTGTCCTGTGAAATTTAGTTGAGTGACAGAAAAGCTGAAGCACTAGTGCATCAGTTTTGTTGAGTTATTAGTATCCAAAAGCACAAAAGTGTCAGAACTGTAAGAAAACAGAAGCATATAGTATTCAGTCACACATTATTATACCCAGAAAGTATGCAAATATATTAGACTACTAAAATTTGGTCAAAGCAGATTCAACATTAAAAAGGTGTTTACACCTAAATGTATCAGTAATAACAGCCCAGTATCATATAATTAGTTTTCATCATGAAAGGGTCCATTATACACTATGACTACCCTCACCTTTTGCATTTTAGGTTCATTTTTATGTAGATATTTGTACATTTAATACAATATATTACTCTTTATAAATGTCCTATCTGAACTGTTGAACTGGCTGATAAAATTGCTAGAACGGCATAAAAATGTGAAAATTCATTAACACTTTTAAGTCGGAATCGTTTTATTTTTTAACTTTTGTAACACATTTTAAGTAACCTGTTTGTACGCTGTGTTTACAGAATTATGTTATGCTGGTATAATGAGTACACCAGCACTACAATGAGTGTTGCACCAACACTGATGACACAAATCCAATTTATTCTGTAAAAGCAAACAATAATACACAGTGTCATGTTTGTGGGGGGCACAAAATGAATAGTCTTTGTTCACTGTGAAAACAATAGAAAAATTATATATATATACACACACACACACAAATGTTATAATGAAATAAATAATTTCATTGATCACAGTACAAGAACTAACTGCACATAATGTGCATGAACACAGGAGATGTGCTTGTTCAGACATATACTATACATCAAGTGGCTTCTATTGCAGAGCAAAGACTCCAACCACCTACATAATTGGCTGTCAAAAAGTGTGCTACTGAAACCACATGAACCCAGTGATCTTTGATTACAACGCATCTTTGATGAAGGAATGTTACATAATATGAAATACTCATGCAGTGCAACTAGAAATGCTGGCTATCATACCCAGAGACTATAATAACCCCTCCCTGAGGTCAGATTAGTCTTGATACACTGGGGGTTTGACTGGTGTTAAATGGTCTATCTTAACCCAGGGCAGTGCTTCTATATGAGCTAAGAATATATCTCAACACTTGTACACAAGTAGGATCTGCCATGTTGACATGTGTGTTCACTGGAGGGACTGGCACGCTTGTTAAGTCATTTGATCATCTGATGGAATCTCAGTGAATAAAACCAATACAAGTTCCCTGTTTGTTTTATAGCAGCGACATTCAAAGAGCGGGATGAGCACGGGGAGTGGTCCTAGACACAGACGCACACACAAAAGTTTTCTACGTCTTTGACAAGACAAGCCAGACTACACACACTCTGATACTCACATTAATCGGATTACTACGGCCAGATTGCAAAGTGTCAGCTCAGTGCTAAAGCCCTCACTGGGTGTGTGTTTATGTGTGTGTTCTCGCTGAGGGAAAACAGACACGAGGAAGAGAGTTTGTTTTAAAGTGGGTGACAGCCTCTTTGCTTGTGAGGCAAACTCAGCAATGTGTGTGTGTGTGTGTGTTTGCCTGAGCTATGTGATAATGTCAATGGTGTCAGCAACAGTGGACCAACTGCACACACACACAAAAAGTCAGCTTTCTCAGTGTTGCTGGTGATCTTACACTCCCATTCAGCAGAATCTTATGTAACACTGGAGTTTTTGGGGATGGAGTATAATTTTAACTGTTCCTTATGGTCTAGTCTAGAATTCACGATAGCATGCCAGTGGGGGGCACAATATGAGTACAGGAATATATTGTATCATGTATGTATCATATCTTACTGGTGCCAAACACAGATTTTGTTTGTTGTTAAAATATGTATATATGAACTAAGCATGTAAGAATTCTTACTTTTTCACACAGACCTCATGATTAGGTGGGTAATCTATTCTGTCACAGAGAAAATTGATGTCAACATCAGTTTACATCTGGACATGAATGAAGTGATGCTCTGTTGGTAAAAATAGAAGCACTGCCTTCATCCAGGTTTTGTTATGTGTCTTAAAGATCATTCATGGCAGACCAATGATTAAATGATTACATTCATATGATGATAGGCAACCTGCCAGTCAACTTGTTTTACAACCTCAGTTGTCGAGCTAGTATGTCTGTTCTTTTCTTACCTGTACCAGATGTTAAAGGAGTCTGAAATTCAGGCTGTCTCTCCTCAGTCACCCTGTGGTTGGATAAGGTACAGATGCCAGCTCTGTAGAACTTACCACAACAGCTATTTTCAACGCCGTGAGTGAGTGCATGAGGTTGTGCACCTAAGAGTTTGTATGCTGCGTTGAGTGGCAGGTTGCCTCTCTAATTATTTAGAGTGGACCACTGGCTACTAGCTAGTTTACCAACATCCCAGACTGCATCTTTAAGAGTAATCACCATTTGTCACAATAGTTTCAGATCATTATAAAACTCTGGCAGTGCACACTAGACATGGGTGGGGTGTTAGAGTCTGGGTAATTAATGGTGTACACTGCCATCATTATTGTAGAAGGAATCATCTATTGTGAGTTATTCTGTGATGTCCAGCCCCAACACATGCAGTCAAAAACAACACACACATGCCCATCTCAACCCAAACCTGTCTCCTAGGGGGCACCCTTTCCCGCCAAGCCTCAATACCAAGTCATCGCCAACTCTTTGCATCCAGACTTCCTACCTCCAGCCAAGGCCTCACCCCCCAGAATGACGACTCTTACACCGCTGCCTATGATCCTGCAGGTACACACATACACTCAGACCCAATGGTTCCTTCCATGTATTTGGATGTCTCTTTTCAAACTTGGTTCATCCTCCTATCTTCCCTTGGAGCAGTCCTCTAGATGCTGCTTTTGTGGTTTCAGCTAGATAGGTCCACTCCTAGCTCCAGTACGTGGGCTTCTCTGTGAGTGTGTGTCTAAGGCGTATGTGTGTTCGTTAGGTGCTCCACTCGACAATCACCTCTCAGACCCAGCTAGTCCAGCTAGTCCCACTCAGGACATATGGGTCCTCAGGAGTTCTCCCAATGGTAAGAGTGTGTGGCCCCAAACACTTCAGACCCCACCCCTGACCCTGTGTGAATCTGTAGCTCAGTTCCTGCCCCAGCCTGCCTCACCAGCACTCTTGGAGCTTATTTCCATCCTTATCCCTTTACACCCCAGAGCTTTTATCTTACTATGCCACCTTACAAAACCCCACACTCACACCCTGCCAGATAAAAAGCCCTTAAAACTTAACCTTAGTAATCTCTCAGCAGGATAGGCAGGTAAGTGAGCACTAAGTGTTTAACGTCTTTACTACCTGTGTTATGACAGAACTGTTGCTGTTTCCGACTCCAACCTGAAAGCCTATTCAGCAAAAATATAAAAAACAATTGTCTTAACAAGTCATTTCTTGTACTAAGTTTGAAACTCTGGTTTCAGAAGTTTTTTTGGTTTTGGCTAACTTTCAGGAAAACATTTACACTGTCTCAGTTCAGATTGTCTAGTGTATTTGTGTGGCACGGGAGCATTGTCTCACATTGAAAACAACCATTATACGCTGACTGAAAATAGAATTCAGAGATTTGCATGTGCCCATGCATTTGCACATGAAGCTTATGTTGGAGATCATTTTGTAGGTCAGCTTTGTGTTCCACCATCTCGATATTCCCCAGTACCAATGTTCTTCAATCTTATGTTAGAGATTCAAAAAATAGCCATAGTTTGGGTAACATGGGTGCACAACACATACGGACTGGGGATCATGGGTATTTGGGAATATAGATGTCCTCTAGTTTTGTGCTAGCAGTCAGTCAGTTGTTATTAAGCTAACAACTGTCTACATTGTCAACAAAAGTTTACACAATGATTTCACTGGAGAGGAACTGAGTTGGGTTTGACAATCTGACAGTGCCCATTCCTTACGCCTTTGCATGCACCTCTTTGAAGCTGCACCAAAGTAGCAACGGTGTGGTACATTGGCTACTCTACACTTATAAATGCAGTCACCTAAGCTCTGTCCCAATTCAGGGGTTGCATCCGACGTTGGCCGCGTTTTTCAGCCATTGACGTCATAGCTGAGGGTGAAGGCTGTTCCGTTTCGACGGCTCCTTCATATGCGGCTGACGAATGCAGCCTTCATCAGGCGGAAAATGAAGGACACAACTGATGTATCCTTCCTGGCCCACCGTATCCCACAATGCATTGCGATCTTAACAGATGGAAGTACTGCCGAATCAGGGAGACATGAGAAATACATCATTAAATAAGATATAGTATTTCCAACTCATGAATTACATTAAAAAGCAAAATAACCATAAACGCGAGTGAAAAATCCTCCATCTCTAAGCTCCATCTCCATCTCTGGTCGGCGACAGGTGCCTACGTCATTACGCAAGGGTAAGAACAGCTCTGCTGATTTGTTCAAATTGCCCAGCCTCCACGGGCTAGGCACCCATTTAACGACCGTTAGGTGTAGTCTTCGCAGCCTATGAAAACCGCAGCCAACGTGGGCCGCAGTCTTCATGGCTGACATTGGCTGCAATCCCTGAATTGGGACACAGCTCTAGAGACTAATGGCGCATTTCAGTCGTACATGGAAGTTGGAATTTCCGAGCTCCTAGTCATGAAATTTGGAACGCACCTTTAATATAACCACTTCCAGGCGCAAAACAGGCATTTGTAAATCTCACACAAAGAACTTTAATGTTTTATTAAAAAAGAACAGAAAACCCTATTGCTAAACACATGGTGTTCTCTCTCGTTATACTAATTAGTCAATATGGTAACCATCATACCATCTAGTCAGAGCATTAAACAGAAGTCTAGAAGAACACAAATGTATATAAAGAGCTTGACACTTTCATATCTTCCTTTTAATTATGAGATTTTAGTTCTGAGGTAATTACGGTAGGCCAGCTTCATCAATATCAATAACAATAAAAAAGTTTATTGTTTTCAGGTTATAGCTGAAACACTCGGTATGTGGATGAAGTTATAAGGCAACAAAATGCAGCTTCTTAATTCTGAACCTTAGAGCTGTGATTTAGAGATAATCTCCTCCTGGCTTCATCTCTGTACTTGATATCCAGACACGAGACTTGACATTAAAGATAGCTAAGTAGCTGTCTAAGTTCTTTTGAGGTTTGCTATTAATTGGAAATGACTTGTTCAGTTGTTTTTTTATTCTTTGCATTGTACTAAAACCATATACCCTTCCTTATGCTCGAAAGTTATGCTTTTTCTCCAAATCCCATCTTTTCACTGGGATGTTTCCCTACTTTGTTCTTCCTTTTGCATTTTCCTCAGGTGACAGGAACAGCGTTGGCAGTGCCGGCAGTGTGGGCAGCAGCCGCAGCGCTGGGAGCGGCCAAAGCTCTGAAAGTGGCCACAAACAAAACGGAACTCAAAGTCGCCACAACACAGACAGTGGCAAGGTTAGCACTGCTCAGAAAGACCACAGACAAGTGCAAAAAGAGCTTTGTTTGTAGGAATATACCTCTAATTTAGAAAAACAACAAAAGCATTTGCTTCTTGTCATTTGCTGGCTGTTGTATGCAGTCGCTGATGTTCTTATTTCCATTTGTAGCTGGCTCCCTCTGCTGGTGAATCAGGAGACCACAGCCACACTGCAGTATCAGACCACAGCAAACAGGCTGATGGATCATCAGGTTAGTGCATGTTGAAAACCAAGACTAGCAACATCATAGAAATGAAGTCAATAACATTTTGCATCTGTACCATTGTGTGACGTGTTGCATTGTGATCAAGAGTATTTCTATTTTTTCAAGCCTTCAAGGTTTTTGGTCATTGTTGTGGTATATTGGGAGGATCAAAGGAATTTGTCCCTTGTTGTGAGGGTTGTGTCAGGAAGGGCATCGACGTAAAAAAAACCTATGCCAGATCAAACATGCGAATGATTGATATTTCGCTGTGGCGACCCCTGAGGGGAGCGGCCGAAAGGAGCAGAAGAAGAAGTTGTGGTGTTATACTGTAGCTAATGACCATTCCTGTTTCTTTAAGCGTGACCCTAAATTACGTAAAAGTTCTATTTATGGCTTGTTTAACCAAAAATAACTAAATCTAGATCAGATCAATTGCCTATGCAACTACTGTAACTTTCATCTTTTTAGTTCAATCTGCTAATATTGCAAATAAAGCTGCTATAATCAATTTCAGCCACTTGCCATTGATATATTCAAGGATTGCTGCAAAAAATGGATAGATTTATTTTGCAGATTGAACAGTTATTGCTGCCAGTCTACAAGGAAATGAAATGGACAGAGGCAGTATTGGCTTACTTCAGCACAGAAACTAATAAAAACACATACTGTATATGGTGAATAGAGCTGTATATTTAACTCGATCATCCTGTGCAGTTCTGGAAATACAAAAGGTGACAGGTTAAAAGTCCACAAAGGTTCATGTTAAGAGGACGTAACATATCTAATTGTTTGCTCATTATGTTGATTTTTTAAAATAATTTTTGATCATTTGGTGATATGCTCATCTTTGTTGATAATTACCGTACAGTAGCCCATGAAAGCACCTAGTCACCTCTCTAAGGAAACAGGAAAGGCAAATAATGTATCTTTATTTTTGTGTGCTGTCAGGCTTAAGCAGCAGGTGCAGAGAAATGATAAAAAAGCACACATTTTCAAGCACTCTTTGTTGAGAATGAGCTTTGTGAAGTACAGTAATTAAGTGTGGTGAAGTGACGAGATAGATAAGCCAAGGACCTGTGCTGACCTGAAAATGAATAAGAAGAGGAGGGGTCAGAGGGAGGAGACCAGCATCAGAGCAGCAGGAGCAAAACATGTTTCCTTAATAAAAACGAAAAGAGGAGGGAAAAGATACCTAAAGAAATAAGAGATGTGATGAAAGGATGAAGTGTCAAACATCAGGACCTTCACCCCTCTCATTTCTTCTGAAGGGTAAGAGGTCACTTGTGATTAGATGCCATGTTTGATTTGTTGGTCTTGTTGAAAGTACTTAAAGCTTCCACTCACGTTTACATTCTTTCTACTGCCGAAAGGTCTACAGTCAGCTCTATTTTGACTTTCTTCTCCCTTGATATTTAGGAGAAGACAAGTCTTTACCAAAAAATCGTAAACTCAGAATTTTGTTTCACACACTTCTCTTGCACTCGTGTGAGCTGTATGCTGTAGTTGTGTTGTGTTTGGTGCAGAGTGCCTGTTAACAGCTTATAAAGAGGCATGGACGAACTTGAGAGTGATGTTTGCAAATAAATCCAATCCAATTCAATATATATCTATATGTATCATGAATGTGACTGAGACCTTTATCACCTTAATATTGAAGTTACCTAGCATCAACAAATCAGTTCCAGCACGAAACGGACATCAAAATAAGCTTCAAAGGCTACATGCAAATTTTCCAGAGTGCGTGTTACATTGATATATTATTTTGACATGAGTTCTTCGACGTTTCCTGTGCACTGTTGCTTATTTTCTTTTACTCTGTCAGACTTTAGAAAGCAGTGCTACCTAAAAGATGATTTTTTGGTGTGCTAGACTCTCAGCTGAGGCCACATACTTGACTCTTTCTGACATCAGGACCCCTGACATCCAAAACAAAGCATAGACATTCAAATACAGTGAAGAATAAAGGGCTTAAATCTCTTAAAACAATGTTTAAAGGGTTATGTCTTAGCTACTTAAACGCTTTGTTTTGGCTTTGTTTTTCAAAATAGTTAGTGAGCAGCTTCCTCATAATAAATGGAAATAATTAAAATGTAGCTGAAGAAAGGACTACTCAGACAGAAACGGTAGCGATCAAGACGTTGGCCTCAGGCACAAAGAGGCAAAGATGGCGGGAAATGGCAGGAAAGATGCATTCCTTAGAGATCTGTGGCAATGTGTCATGACACCTGCATGAAAGACGGTAAGTCAGGAGTGTGTTGAGTGGGCTTTTCACTTCAGATATATGACGCACCTTCGCTCACCTGAAGAGAACCAACAACAAACTACTTAGACATGCAGCTGATGTTCACTGTTTGTTCATTTAAAAGACAGTTACACAATATATATTGTTTTCTGGATATCCTTATCTTGGTGTTTTGTGCTTCCATCAGGGTTCCGTGACCCTATAGTCACTCCCCTCAAAGCATGAGTTTGTCGTCCTGTACAACTAATTATGCGTGTTTTCTAGGTGGGCCCCGTCGGCAGGTCAATGGCACTCCTCAGAAAGGCTTCCCAAGGCCTGAACAGCTTCTGGAGGGCAAGGTGAGTAAGCCCCAGTGTATGTATGTTTTGTGAGTTCTGTGGAAAAGCTTTATCAATGAGCTTTTTTTGTCTGTCATTAGGATGCTGAAGCTATCTATCAGTGGCTGTGTGAGTTCCAGCTGGAACAGTACACCTCCAACTTCATCAGTGCAGGATATGATGTGCCCACCATCAGCAGGATGACACCTGAGGTCATATCTTTTACATGTTTTTACAAAAGCACAAACACAGCTGGTAACCTCTGAAACAGCTGCAACACTTTGCCTTTAGACCCCCTAATTGCCTTTGTTAGTAGGCTGTACAAAACTAAAGAGTGTTTAAAGGTTTCGTATGTTCAATGTGATGTTTTATCACAACTTTCCAAAACTGTTCATTTGAAAGTTAGCAGAATTTTGAGTAAGCAAAATCTTTTTGTCCTTGTGTGATGTATAACGAAGCAAAAAAAACTAAACTATATGCTAACATCAGACAAGGTATTAATTTCTTTTTTGCTGAACTTTGTGCAAAAATGAATGCTTGGCAGAAGAAGTAATAGATCTTTTTCTCGGTACACAGGTCTTTTTCTTGACCTGTTAAGACACAGGTTTACTGCCATAATCAACTACCTAAATCACTGCTTGGGTGGATCAGTTTCAGTCTTAGGTATTGTGTACACAGAAACAGCTTCCCGAGGCAACTAAATGGAGTGGAGCCATTGTTAATATTCAAAGAAGCACATGTGATTTACCTGCTTTTACAAGCCAGAGTGTCTGCTGGTAAAAATATCTATTCCCCCACTTTGACCCTTTTCTACAGAATACAACTTATAAAGAACAATAAATGTTTTTATACAAGGCTTGCTTGTGTGTTTTAGGGCATCATGTTATTATACTCACATTATAAAGTAGAATAAAATAACTACATAAAACCATCTGAAAGAGCTGATGGTAGTTATAGATTCATTGGTTGGAAGTGACTATCCTGCACATTATGTTACACTGTATTCACCTCCTACATGTATTTCATTCTTTAGGACTTAACAGCCATTGGAGTGACCAAACCAGGCCATCGCAAGAAGATCTCAATAGAGATCAGCAAGCTCAGCATTCCTGAGTGGCTGCCTGATTACATTCCTGTAAGAGACATTTCACATAGAACAATAAAAGAAGATATGACTTTGAATATTACCTGTAAGAGAAGAACCACTGTTGTCTAATAGTGTGTCACAGGAACATAAGAAGAGTTTTGTAATGTGTTAGTCTGACAGCAGCTTCTCTGTGTTTGTTGATGCTCAGTCGGACCTGGGAGAGTGGCTGAGTGTGATTGGGCTGCCTCAGTACCAAAAGAGATTGTGCGACAATGGCTACGATTCCATTACAATTGTCAAAGACATCACATGGGAGGACCTACAGGAGATAGGCATTACAAAACTGGGTGAGAAAACTTACCAAACCTGAGCTACAGGTTTGCAGTGAAGTAACAGAAGGATTCTTGGACTATGATTGGCACTTTACGGATACAGTTGAATTGAATTAAATATGTGTGAACCAATGTGTTTCTTTCAGGTCATCAAAAGAAACTAATGTTGGCAGTCAAAAGACTTTGCGACCTGCACCGCTCTCGTAACCAGGGCGACAGAACTGGAGGTGGGACTCTGCGACGCAAGCCCCCTGCTGCTCTGGAGCTAGTGGCCATCGAACATACACCGACACACAATGTGCTCACTCACACACACTCTGATGCTCCTTCCGAGGACTGCTGCCCCTCCCCTCGTACCCCACGAACACTCATGTCCTTCCAGGACAGCGAATTGAGTGCCGAGCTGCAGAGTGCTATGATAGGCAGGGCCGGAGGAGGAGCTTCGGAGGCCTTCAACATTAGGGTTGTGGCTTCTGCTGCAGCCATATCTGCAAAGTCAGTAAGCCAGGAAAGTATTAGCATGCGGTCACGTGGCTCAGGGAATTCTGGAAATTCTGGAAATTCTAATTCAGGATATTCTCAGGAGCATCAGGCTGCGCCACCTGCATCCAGGACACCCAGCCGGTCGGAGGAGAGTTTAGATAGTGCAGGAACAGTGGAGGACACCAAACATGGGGAGAGCAGCCCTGCAGGAAGGCCTAGACAAAGACCTACAGAGATGTGGGAGCAACAGAGTCGGTCCTCCACTCCCAACAAACTCCCTTTCTCCCCTCTTACACCTCCACTTACCCCCAGCAAGATGCCCCGGTTTGCCTACCCAGCTGTTCCACCCAAGGTCAAACATTTCCAGTCCCCTAACCGCCTCTATCAACCTCAGCAACATCCACCTCCTTCCCCATCATCTCCATCCTCACAAGCGTCTCCCACACAAAAGGCCTTCAGTTACATCCAGGCCCATTCAGAAGGTGCTCTGGAGGCTCCACGAGTGCTGTCAAAGCCTCTGGCCGGAGCCGTCCCTCTGCTTGTGCCTCGGCCAGGACCAAGCTCTGCTGGTGATGCCCAAAGAAGCCTGCATAAGAAGCGTACACAAAGTTTGACCCGTTATGCTCTGTCTGACGGTGAGCCAGATGAGGATGATGACCCGGTACCCCCCTGCGGCTCGGCTTCCTCTGCAGTCATGCCCTCATATGCCACATTGTCACGCAGGGTGGGACGTGGGCTTTCGAGTACCACAGGGGCCCAACGCCACATTAATCGGAGCCATTCTTTTGCAGTGCGCTCACGACGCAAAGGTCCACCACCACCACCACCGAAGCGGATGAGCTCTGTAAGTGGTCCACCAGCTGGAGGTAGGAGAGGTGCAGAGTCAGAGGTGATGCAAGGGGTGGAAATTGAGAGTGCAGGAAGTGTGAAGAGCATCGCAGCCAAGCTAGAGGGAAGCAGCAGCAGTCCATCCAGGAGAATAGACATACCTCCAACTCAAGTCTCAGTTTCACCAGTTTTCTGTGCTGTTTCCACTCCCACTCCACCTGGCTCTCCTTGTCAAATTGTCTTCCAAACACTCCCACACTCCAAACCTGTCCCTGCCCTGGGCCTGGGGGGTTTAAGGAGGACAGGAAGCGAGAGGACAGAAGGTCAGACAGACATACAAAGGAACGGAGGTCCAGAGGAAACATCTGATGAGAAAGGCAAGAGGAGAACTGAAAGACAATCAAAGAGTGATGATGCATGTCCAAAGCGCAGCTCAGGTGACCATCTTCCCTTCGCTGAGGAAGGTAATCTCACCATCAAGCAGCGACCCAAGATTGCAGTCGCCACTACTCCGGGAAGTTCAATCCCGACCCCAAACAGTCTGGACCTCCCAGAGTTCAATCTGAAAGAGTCTGACACAGTTAAAAGAAGGCACAAACCCAAAGACAAAGATGGATCAACACCTGAGGAGGCAACCACCCTTAGCGCCACAGGGCACAACCACATGCTAACTAACAACCTCCACACACATAACAACATCAGTTCACTGAGTGATGATGAATCCCCAAGGCCTGGGCTGGTTTTCCAGAGAGTAGGCTCCATGGGAAAAGCACCAAAGCCTCCTGTGTCCACCAAACCCACCACTCCCCTCAAACATGCTTCTAATTGTAGACCGACAACCCCTCAAAAGACACTCTCCACCAGTGCACAGACTGCCATTCCTAAGCTGACCAGTGTACAGATACATACAGTATCCCCAGTGCTAGGAGGCAGTATACATACTCAGCCATGTATACCCAGCCCCAAACCTACAAAAAACATACACACGGTGGTCATCAAACCGGAAAGTCCACAGAAACAAGCTAGTGTTTCGCAGCTTCTGCAACCCAGCTCAACAGCAGGTAACACTGTCACACTGTTACTGTATATAGAGGGAATGCACATGATGACACTAGTGGGCAATGACCAGGCCTGATGCAAAAATATCGTAGAGCTGTAACACCACAGTCGGCTGCTGGGTCACCGTTCAGTGGGCTTCATGAAGCCCTAACTCCCATAGAGTTACACTGGACTTAAACGTTTAAAAATAAGTTTTCTAATAAGTGATCTGGTGGTCCATCATTAACTTTTTACTCCATTATTAAGATGTGGCAAATAATCTGAGAAACCTCTGTCATGCTAGAGTTTGATTGACAGGCCATGTTGGACCTTTGTATCTTCTATTTATTTAATAGAGCACAGTTTGACCTGAGATACGTTTGAATGTAGTTGTAGGTAAGTGTTTACACTAATGCGATAATATGACTTTGTTTGGCAATGCTTGGTGAAGTTTTACCATGTAGTAAGCTAACGGTTAGCATTAGTTTACCCATAAGACCCCTGACGTCCTATGTTCCTGTAGTTCTGTTGCCATACATCCAAATATGGTCACATCCTGTTTTTGGGTCCAAAATGTCATCAAGGAAGTGATAACCCAACTGGCCTCAAAACAGCCGTGTAGAAACTAGTAGATGATGTCATGGTCACTTTGTCCAATAATATATACACCCTATGGATGAAATCATTGTTCCTACACAGTAGCAACTTTTAGGTCAAATGCTATAAAAAGTTCATTATGTTAATTGCTAACCTTGTACTCTCACTAGCAGCTGCACATAGCTTACTACTGTTACTTTTGGCCTGTTATGTAGCGGAAATTACCTTCACATATTTATTTCAATATAACAATTTGTACAACTGCTGTTATACATAAAGTCATGCTTTGTGTTGCTCCTTTTTCATTTACAACTCGGCTAATGGCCAACAGGCATTAGAAGTAGTAGCTACACATAAATCATCACTGTTGGCTTCCACATAAAAGTGTACAAATAACCCTGGGGCACTGCATGTATTTTAAGGAGTAATGACACATTTTGCCTCATGTGAATAAAGTATCAAGGCTTTTACTGCCTGCAGGCTTTGCTTGGTGTATCTCCCTGGTGTCAAAATTAGGTGCATAGTCGATAAATGTCAGGAAATTCAACTCCAGGTTCAAATTTTTCCATCTTCTTTGTGTTTTATTCCCACACTGGAGGCCAAAAGACATCAGTGCATACCCTCCATGCCCCAAAACCTCATGCTACACCTACAATCGTACACATATGCAATGTTAAAATTCTGTTGCTGTCCTTCAGGAGTGAAGCTCGGCATGGTCCAGACTGTTGCGTTCATCACTCCGTCCTCTCCAACACCAGCCTCTTCGTACCCAAAGTCAGCACTCCCAGTTCCGGTGGGGAAAGGAGGAGTTCCTCCGACGTCTGCAGCCTGTCTGGAGGTGTTGGCTCAGAAGAGGCTGGAGGAAACAAGCACATCACTGGAGGCTGCGCTGAAAGTGGTGGAGAACAAACTGGCACAAGGGACCAGAATGGACGGGTGAGGCCTGGCAAACGTCTGTGCAACACACTGCACGTTAAAACTGATCAATCTGTCATGATGGGTTTTTTTTAATGAACCCACAAAACACAGTCATGAGTTCAGGTACTGCTGAGCTGTTAAAAACTAATACTACTTATCATCATGTGAAATTGTCTGTTATTGCAGTTTTTTTCTATTAGGCCTTGGTGATAAATTTATGATTTTTTTGTGATTTTTTAAAATCTAATTTGATAATTCTATTATTAAGCATATATTTTCTTCATGTATTATGGTATCATCTTGTTGAATTAGAGCACTGATTTCACTTCATTAAGTAGGAAGCAGTAATAAAATGTGCAGCAGCTCACGTCGTTTCTTACTTTATATCTCTTTAAATCCTTTAATCATTTTCATTTTGTTTTATCTTTTGTATTGTTTTCATTTGTGCAGACTTATCATTTTCATCTCAGAAAAAGAGAAAGAGATTAAGTTGCTTTTTTAGTTGATTTTGTTTTTTTTTAACATTTTTATTTTGATCATTTTTCTCATTTTATGTTTTTTTTGTTAAAATTCCGTGTTAGGTTGTTCTTTTTTTAACTTAGTTGAATATTTTGATAATTCTTGAGCGACTTTTCAGATCCCATAATTGCAAAGAAACACCTAGAGACAAAACTAGTGACTTTCAGTTGAAGAGAGTTGTTTGTGTTGGTCTGTGAATGTGAACATGGTACAGGATGCCTACTGTAGCAGCTGAATATGTCCTGGAAAAGTCCTGGAAAGTAAAGTTAAGTAGAAAGAAGGCACCGTGTCGCTGGTTTCTTCCACTTTCACTCAAGTCAGTGCTTTGACATTTAGCATAACAGTCAAAACTACTGTCACAAGAAAAATGTACTAAAAGGCCAGTACATTTAATACATGGTCCAAATAAAGTGAAGAAACCCAGAATGAGTCCTAGGAAACAATATCAGTCCTAAAGAGAATTAATGTTATGAATAAGTTTTATTTTTATTTTTGCTGCCCTCTCCTGGCTGTCAGTGGTATTACACTTAAAGATCCTCCCTTGACTTCACTGCTTGCCCTTGTTTCTCTGCCAGCGACCACATGCTGCTGACATTGCTTTGTCTTTCTGTCCTTCCAGCAGCAGCACAGTGAAGGCAGCAGGGAATATTCTGGACGACATCGGCAACATGTTCGACGACCTGGCTGACCAACTGGACGCCATGTTAGAATGACTTCACCCAAGCAGGGATGACGCCAGGAGCAGACAGATGTGGAGATATGCACACGTGAGCATCTTCTGCACAACCTCCCTCAATATCACAGGTTTTTTCAATGCAAGCACTTGGCCTTAGGACACACACCTGGGAATGTTATTGGAGCAACCACCAAAAGCAGCTGAGAACCTGCTTCCAGATGTGCGAAAGGGAACGAGGGTCCATTTATTTCATGTTGTATGTTACCTGTAAATGTACAGATACATGTACCACGGCAACGTGTATGTGTAGTCAGACATCTTTATACTGAACATATTGTTATGACTATATTTATACAGATATGTTTTTTAACAGATGGAGCTCCTATTGACTGATGTCATTCAGATGTACTGTATATTACCATTACTGTGTTATATATGAATATATTGTTTATATTGCTGCTTACTGTCTACAACATGGGGAAAAATATTGTATTAAAATCAGCATATTCCATGAAAGTTTTATATTTTCTTATGGAGGCACATTATGAGGGGAACAGCCATTCTTTAAAAAGCAGTGTTTTCCAAATGTTGGGTCCTGACCCAAAATGGGCAGTGGAGTCATTTTTTTAATTGGGTTGCCCATTTGTTTATTTTTTTTTAATAGATTATCTTGTTGTTTATGTTAATTATGTGGATTTTTTCTTAATTTTCTTGATTATTTTTGGTCATATTTGTTTATTTTGTGGATAATATCTAATTTTCCCAATAATTTTATTCATATTTGTTGATTTAGTTGATTATTTTGTTCATTTTGTGGATATTTTCTTAATTTTCTTGATTATTCTGTTCATGTCTGGTTATTTGGATAAATTATTCTTTTAATGGATACATTGTTAAATTTCTTTTTTTTTTAATTTACTTTTGGCCTTTATTTGACAGACACGGTGAAGCTTGGACAGGAGGATGGGGGGCGGGGCATGC
>JAQQAE010004891.1:0-18235 GCA_029823295.1 Pseudamia nigra | reverse complement strand
GTAATGGAAAAGCAACTGAGCCGAGTAAAACCGAGCAGAGTCGAGCCGAGTAGGTACTAATGGAAAAGCGGCATTAGGGTGAAGACAGGGTACACCCTGGATGAGTCGCCGATTCCTTGCAGGGCTGACAGAGAGACAACCATTCACACTCACATTCAAACCTATGGGCAATTTAGAGTGACCAATTAACCACACTCCTAGTGCATGTTTTTGGTTGTGGGAGGAAGCCGGATTACCCGGGAAAAACCCCCACAGACATGGAAGAGTACATTCCATCATTAAATCAGATTTGGTTCAGGTGATCACTTCATCAATACCTCATTAATTACAATGAAGAGTGGCTTGTGTTGGAATTCAACACACACTAGAATGGAATGCCTGCTATGTGTGTAGAGATGCTGATTTCAGAAACATTATGAATTTCCCCTTTTGTGGGATCAATAAAGAATCAATCAATCAATTTGTAGTGGTCTCTTCACTTTTTCCAGCGCTGTCTGTCTGAGCTTGTTCAGTAACTCGGTGATGACTCTGTCTTCACCAGTGAAAACTAGGCTAGTTTTCGTCAGTCTGCCCCGGGGTAGCTGTGGCTACAGATGCAGCTTATCTCCACCAGTTTGTGAATGTGGACTGAATGAATACTTGAAAGCATCTTTGTGTGTCCAGAAAAGCACTATATAAATCCTATCCATTATTATTATTATTTAAAAAACATCTTGTGTTTGGGGCAGTTGATATAATCAAACATTTTCACAGAATTGGCCAATTTAATTTTGTTGAAGCAACAGAGCACCTTAATAAAACTGATAAACAGAAATATGACAGTTCGGCCTGTGTATTATTTGCTTTCTTGCATATATTGCAAAGTTAAATATCTCAGATTAATATTACTGGGGATTTAAGTGATGAATCTTAAGATATAGAATTTTACTGTAACTTTTTATTGAGTGTACATTTTTCCTACACTTCATTTGCTTTTTCTATTCTAGTTTTATAAATTTTGCGTTAACTGTTGTATTCTGACTTTTATATGTTTGAAGTAACTTGTGAATCAATACATACACATACAATAACACATGAAACTTACCTCTGATATCTGATAAATACCTAAGTCTCTGTTTCTGATTCTACTTATTTGATGGTATTTTGATTTGCTTTGTAATAAGCTGTCAGGCTTCCACCATCTTTTCCTTTCATTATTTCATTATTCTCTATCTCTTGTAACAAAATAATTATGATAATGATAAAACATGTAGAAATATAACTACCAAACAGTAAACACCCATAAACAGGTCGGTTGTCTGAGTTCGACATCACATGGAATGATAATCAGTTATACGTTAATAAACTGTTTCATACCTGCTTTATTTATTCCTTATGTGAAGCTTTTTAACAGTAAATTACACTGTACATTTATTTTTCCCACATCTAGCATTTGTGTGGACTCCAAAAGGGAACGTGTGGATTTACACTCAGCACAGCAGTGGTAACTGCAGCTCATACTGTTTGAAATACTATAGTGTAATGTGTACGATATCCAACACTTTTTATTTTTAAATAACTGAAACTCCCAAGATAAGCCCCAGGCCCCCCTGATTCCCCCAATGTCTGAAGATTCATTAAACATTAATTCAGTATCGTTCAAGCCTCACAAACTTGAAGATTACAGGAGTGTTTGTGCACAGTTAAATGTATGTGATAGATATTGGAAAGAGTACTGGTTATGATTTACAACATGAAATTGAATCGAAATGGGAAGAACCTTTACTTCATTTATCGCTTTTATGGAAATTCATCATAGGTAAGACAGATCAAATTAGTAACGTGTCTGCTGCAGCATAGTGATGTTAGTCATCCACTGCAGATACTCCACTGCTGGGACAGAATGAGGTGAAGAGGATTGTCTTGGTTGCCCATGATATCCTCCAACTTCTTCAGTGTGCACCTGTCCACCACAGCCCCCAGTGAGTCCAGCCTCCCTCCAACCACTGAGCCATTCTTTTTCTGTCCAGCTTTTTTACAGCTTGTTTTTTTCTCTCTGTCTGCAGCACAAAAGAGAGTGTTTGCAACCACTGAGTGGTAAAACGTGCAACATCTTAAGACAGACGTCAAAGGACCTGAGCCTCCGTAGGAAAAATAGTCCACTCTGTCCCTTTTGATAGAGTATTCTGTGTTCTGGGACAAGTCCATCTTGTCCAGATGTAGACCAAGGTATTTGTATGTCGGTACCACCTCCATGTCCACTCTGCTAATATTGACTGGCTGAGGGGTCTTATACTTTTGGAAGTCCAGTACCATCTCTTTTGTCTTAGAAGGGTTCATCAGGGGGCATACTTTCTGACTCCACGTATGATCATTTTCCTCAAAATGCCATAATGATACTGTCATTTGGCATCTGCACAGTACTAACAGTACCAAGGTAGGATAATAGATTCACCACAATTTCTCCTTGTCATCTAACATGGGACATAATGTTTGCAGTTATGGTCCACTCATTTATGCAGCCACAGCAGCAAAATAAAACAATTAATTATTTTACTTTTTCTCCAAAAGAGAAACTCAGCCAAAGAGGGCAAATTGGTTGGCTCTTGGGCAACTTTAGCCTGTCTAGTGCAAAAAATTAACTTTTGCCTTTCATATAATTAAGTCTGTTCACTGTACCATGTCCTTCATTTTGCATTTGAATACACTCTACATATTCCCTTAAATTGTATCTGTATTTTCTAATATTTGCATTTCTTGGCTGCTTCTATTTACATAAATTTGACAGTCTGCCTTCATTTGATTGCATTCAAAAATGCATGTAATTCCTTCCCACCTCACATTAGCCTGAGGTACATTCTCCACTCAGCTATTTTTGCCTACAAGTTTCCCTGGTAAATATTCCAAAAGTCTTGATGATGATACACTGAGATTAGATAGATCTCATGGTGTGCTGCCAGCACTTCCTTTGCTCCGTATGATCGACTCTGAAACAGTTTTTTAGTGACAGCTGTGAACAAAAAAGAACAAGAGAGGGGAAATGCTTACTTTCTGCTTGAATGAACAGACAGCAGTTGCCTTTCCTCTTCTATATCACTCACTGCAAGAAAGACTCTTATCTGTGTGGAGTTTAGTCCCAGAGGGATGCGTTGTAGGGCAGCAGGCCTGAGACCCATTTGCGACCTTTCCTGACACAGGGCTGGGGGGAGGAATGAAGTGGAACAAGGTCTTGAACTGATGATCGGCCAGGTTGGCTGATTTCTGCTGCTCCCTCCTGTCTGACTTTGTGGCTGTCTGTGTTGTATGGTTGTCTGGCTTTGTATTTTTACTTTTAGTGTGTGCTTTCTTTCAGATCTCTTTGTATTATTACATTTTTAAACTGTGTACAATCTGTCAAAAGTTTGGATACTTCTTTTTCAGTGTTTTTTTAAAATTATTTTCAGCATTGTACATTAATACTGAAGACTATGAATATGGAATTGTGTACGAACCAAAAAAGTCTTAAACAACCCTGAACATGTACACGTATTTTAGATTGTCCAAGGTAGCCACATATACTGTAACTTTGATAATGGCTTTTGTACACTTATGACGTTAACTCATGAGAATCACATGGTAGTCACAGAACATTTCTCAGTGTCTTCTTGAGAGTTTTTTGTGCTATTTCTTACCTTAGCTAATGGGCTTCAGAGTATCAACTGTAATATCCAGAGGAAGGGTCGGTACAACATCAATAGCCCTATTCGTGCTAATCTCACAAACTTTGAATCCCGGAGTTCAGTTGCCAAAACTATCATGTCTTTGGTTCTGGTTACCTTTAGTGATTCCGGATGGAAACCTTTTTGGCACTACAGTGCGCAAAGAGTAACAATGGGCCTCATGCAGCAACATTCCCTTAAATTCCTGTTAATAATGTCTCTTATTTGTTTGTTAAGAGAAAAAATAAGAGGAATCAACTCCAGATGCACCAAGTTCTTATTGCCAAATCTGTTCTTCTCCAGGTATGTGGAATGTTGAATTTCACTTGGTCATGAATGGAACATGCATGGCAGCTTGTTTGCTTTTAGCATATGTGACACCCACTAAACACCATAAAAGGACAGCTGCTGAATCATGTGCAAACAGCCCACATTAGCTCAACAGCTTCATCATCTGGATTACCTCTGCATCAGGGTCTACAGTCATTTCTAACCTGCCCAAATTACTGACAAAACTAGGAAATGAACTGAGGTGTATAATAAGAGTACACTGACCAATAGTACAACCAAATCACACACAAGAAAAATAAATGACAGAGGGCATAAATACCATTCATTACGTACCAAGGAGGTGGCGGTTCAGTCCAACATATTTACATGGATCAAGTCACTATCACAGATGAGGATGACAGCTCTTCAAGCAAACACTGACAGAATCTAAACCTCTGAGCTCCTCATGGTGGTTAACATCCAATGGGTTCTCCTGTCCCTGAAAGTGATGCTGACTTTAATCCACTTGTGCTCTGACAGATAAAATCCAGTGCAGGACATCACTTGGTGTGTGCATCAAACTCTCCCACACTTTGTCTGGTTTATCAGCTATATGATGTAAAGTCTGTAAAATGAGGTCACTGTCATAATGATCTATGGGGTGTTAGTACTGCAGAAACAGAGTAAACTTTAGTTTAATTTCTTTTGTTTCACTTTCAAGTCAGTCTGTGCTGATAAGTAGAGAAACATCAGACTCAATTGCCTAGTCCTAACTGGGTTTAATTGATGACTAAGATATTTTTCAACCGCAAATGTAATAATCAATCATACAAATTCCTCTAAAACATAAAATAATCTGAATTTGGCTGTAGTATGTGTTTGTGTTTTTCAAATTTAAGATGTTTCTGGGCATTGACCAAATCCTTCCTGGGCTGTGATGTTTTTTTCTCATCTTGATCAGAGTGTCCTCAACCAATCGAAAAGGAGCAAAAATAAGAATGCATTGGTGAATCCCACAAATCAATGGGTATGTCTGTGAAGATTCTCAGTCATCCAGGTCACAGTATCCAAGGGGTGTGGTTTTCCTTCTGTCAACTGGACTGGAAGTTTGGTTTGAAGACATGTGAGTGGATTTGTTACTGATTGGATGTACCCACCTCAGCCTTTGACCTCAGGCATCTTTGGTATTTTATAAACCTCTGTAAAATCTCAGATGTGCCTTGGTCGTACATTGTAATCATAATCAGTGTTCTGATTCACAGTGTCATATAACTGAAAAAGACACACTGTAATGATCGGTGTTAGAAATTGCTGCTGCCACTCGGGGATGTTCATTTGTTAGTGTCTAGGATTATTATTACTGACTCTAAATTGGGTACAGTGGGTCATTCCATCTGCTCAGGGCTCTTTCCCTTCTGGGCTTAGCAACCACCTCTTTGCTATTAGGAAAGATAGCCACAGAAGAAACATTAAAGCGTTGAGTCTTCTTCAGCTCTCCTGTTTGTTTCCCCTCTCTCTGATAACACTTTTTTACATCAGTGATTTTCACATTTAAATTTATGACTCAGGGTTTTTTTTCCTCCTGCATAAAACAGTCTTTAATAGATCCCTTGGACTAGTGGTCCTCAGTAGTCATGTGTCGGTCACGAATGATCCGGCTTTGGCGTGACCAACGGGAGCCGACTCCTGATTGGGAGCTGATTTCATTCTCTTCTCTTTTTTTCTGTTAAAGCTGCACGTGATTGATCAAGAAGTGCAGCAGCATGTGTCCAGTCTGACAAGAATGGGGAAGGGTTACAGACACACATAGTACTGTGAACATATGAACAGCGACATAGACGGTTCATCAGCAGAATGTAGACTGTGGAAGATGATAATCTCATATCAAGCAGGCGCCACAAAAAACCTGCACAGGCACATGAAAACTGTTCATTTACATGTTGTTTCATTGTACTGTAAATAGTTAAGTGTTTATAAATAATGCAAGAATGATAGAGTTTTATCTGCCTTTTCCTACATCTTACCTGATAAGAATTTTATCCGTGGTGGTTGTGGGCTGAAGGAAGGCGCTGGGACTACAGACTCCATGTTCAGCTCTTTACATTTTAATCTCTGCAATTCACAGATTCAGCCCGGAACAGAATGACACAGGCCGAACAGCACTTTTCCCCTCAGGTGTATCACTTTTCCCAAAGTAAATAACCACTACAAGAAGTGTTCAAAATATAATTCCCTACTATTATAATTCCCTCATTTAAACATATAATGATGACATTCTTGCAAAAATAAATCTCATCTTACATTTGTGCTCCTCTTCAAATGAAATGTCATCATTTCAAAGATGATAAATATAAATCTCATTTTACAATAATATATCTAATTATGATTAATATATATATGCAATCAGACTTTTTTGTCTAACTGAGATGGGTTTTAGAAGCATTCTTCTGCATGTGGAGTATATTGAGAATGTAAAGCCATATGAAGAATAAACATGGTGAAAGTAAGCAACAAAATGAACGAAAATGAGCATGATATGCCACAAAAGGGAGAAAAACAATTCACAAGACAAAGAAAATTGGACAAAACAAATTCAATGTAATTATGAACAAGGTGACTGAGAAGATGACAAAAATGAACAGAACAGTGTATTTTGTATATGACCAAAATACTAAAAAAAAACCTAAATAAAATAATCATGGAAATTACCAAACATCAACAAAATAACCAACCAAATGGAACAAAAGGCATCAAAAATAAAACAATCCCCTTACAGTAGTTAACAAAAAAGAAAAACAAAATATTCACATATCAATCAACATCTGATATCGTGTATGTTTTTTTGTTTGACATTAGTAATTAATTTTACACAGCTTTAAATGTTTTTGGTAATAATTTAATTTAAGATACAAAAAATCTGAGGAGCCTCTTGAAGCTTAAAGAGCCGACTCTCTCCAAAGAGCTGAAATCACAACACCAGTCTTCAGTTTGTAAGCCAACTCTGAATGACAGTGTTTCCTTTGTTTTACAATGGTTTGTAAGTAATGTGAGTTGAATGAATAAATGTTTGTAGCCTGTGTATTTGTGATGTTTTTCTGTAAGATGTGCATCAGGTGGACATTAATGCAGCATCCCTGCAGCAGCCTTGGGGCTACAGCTATTATATATGTAGAGTTTACTTTTTTTTCCATTTGTTTTATATGCAACACAAGTTTGAACATTTTTTTCTTGACTGATCCTGTTTTATACTCTGTTTCAAATAAATGCAAATTACTTCGTAAGACCCTGCATTTATATTTTTATGTGTAATGTATAACAATAATCTGTTTGAGACAACTGATTTTATTATTTCAAGCCATTTCCCACAATTGTGCTTGTGGTTGATCAAGTCAGGAGGTAGTTTTGTGACATTATAATACCTTAATCCTATATTGTATCTTACAAATTGCCTCAGTACAATATGGTCTTTTACGATTTCACAAGTGGACAAGGACCAGGGCTAAAGAAATGAGCCCAATTTGGGAATTATTCAAAGCTGTGACTCCATTTGGTTACATACCCCTGGTTCCCATAGATGTACATTGTACTTGTACTTCTAAAAATACTGTGAATAAAATTTTGTCATAAGACTCAAACTCAGACATTAAGCTAAATAGTGTGGTAAATGTCTGCCATGCAGAGTTTTGATTGACAGCTCTTCATAAAAGCTCTACTCACCTATGAAGTGGTGGGTTGTGAACTATTTGGAAAAAAAAAAGATATAAAGAATAAAGATGTGGTAAAAAATAATTATTAACTGAATTATAAATAAAATTTTGTGCACCTAAAATATCCATCAACTTAAGTGCCCTGTTTTGACATTAAAATAAGCATCTGTTTTAGTCTGAATTCAAGAACTTAATTATAATACTTGTAAATATTTCCTAAACAAGTCAGTAGTAGAGAGTAGTGACAAAAATACATGGTAATAGCTTAGTTTTGAATGAAAAAAGTGTCAGCTTAAAATATGTTGCTTTAGGATCAAAAATAAGAATGATATCTTAAAGTTAAAAACTGTCAACACTGAAGATTACATTGTTGTGCTGAACTAATCACTTTTACATTTTAGTGAGAAACTTGGACTTGTGCTTCACTAAGGATCTTTGTCAGTTTTGGTGGCAGGGAGAGAACTATTGTGATCCAGCTCTTCTCCAGGCTCTTAGTTATTTTTTTGAAATCACTCATACCCCCTACAGGTCCCCGTTTGAGAATCCTAAATAAACCGTTAATTGCCGCCATGGAGTTGTCTTTCCAAAGTAAGGCTTGTAACAAAAAATTGGTCATAAAACTGGATTTAATCTGTAAATTCATTATCAGAATTAAAATATAAGAAGGGTTGGCTTTCTAGAAGAGTTTGCAAACAAAACTAAGACCAACACAAAATAAAAGGCGTACCAAGAAGAAAACCAAAATATACTGCCATTAAATAGCAGAACTTTGAGTAATTTTTCAGCGTTTCTTTAAACCACTAGTGCCATTAAATAATTCAACAGGATGGAAATGCTCAAGTGGTCAAAAAGTGAGCTTTGAGAGGACTGACTCAACATTTTTCAAGCTCCCAGTTTGAAACGGCAGGTACATAGGGCAATAAAAGTATGTGCTTTAACACAATAACAAATGACTTGGCATACAGCTTACTGTAACTAGCAGCGTTGCTCTGTTTTTGGTGACAAAAGGTCGAGGTCACAAAAGTTCAAAATCAGTTTTGGCAGATAGCAAAGTTTTTCTATCAGGATAAAGACCACCACGTTTGAAGACAAGCAGGTCGGCAGCGGTCTGCATTTCTGTCGAGTGCGATTCTAGTCACCTTATTCCATTCATTAAGTGATGCTGTTAACAATAACAACACTTCCATGCCTGGGTTGCTCATCTTGCACCTCTCATCCCATACAGGCTGTTTGGATGAGCAATGGATCACACTTGGGTAAAACAGAAGAGCAGTCCTGATCTGTGCCACACGGTGGGCTGCCTCACTCCTGTAGCTCAGTGTGCTCTATTGCACCCAAAACTGCTGAAACAAAGCGGCGGATGGCGACCAACAGCTTTGTACATTAACTGCTGTGTGATGATCAATAGTGAAGCCAGGCTGCACCCTGGGATTCCCGACACAGGCATGCAGCTAGCAGGACACACCAGCCATCACAGCAATCACAGGAGTGACTCTGGTAAGAGCAAAGGAGGTGGACTGCATCTGTGTTAACAACTTGTGCTCACAGAGCCAAGCTGTTGACAGATACTGCTCCCCTTGTCTTGAGTCTTTGACCAACACTTTCTCAGTTTGCTGTTGTAACTTTTTACAGTCCTTTGGTGGCTGACGCAAACCTAACCCTTAGCCCAGCACACTGTAACATAATTTTGTGTCTACTTGGGAAAAAAGCCTCACAACTCAGAGTTTGCAAGATTTGTGAAATGTGAGTTGCTTCTACAAAGGATTTATAGGAATAGGTAGGCTTTGTTTTTGCACTTTCTGGCATGTTTAAGATGAGTCTTCACCATTCAATTCAAATGACATGGCATGTTTCTGGAAAAGCATGTCATGTCACTTTAACAAGGGATCCGTTCCATGTCAGTGTTCCAAAAAAGCCTTGCCAAGGTCTACGATATGGAATACATCCATCATGAATTAAAGTAATCCAAGGGATGCTGATGTCTGCGTTGTAAAATGCCTAGAATAAAGTTTGGTAACACCTTAAGCAATTTAATTCTTTGTTTTAAGGTGTTACTTTGTTCATAGGGGATCCACTGCTTCTGGATGCATTTGTGCATCCATAGAGATGTGAAGAGTGTGCATTTTCTCAGTTCAACTTCATTACATTGACTTATTGGTGGACAAAGCAGTAAAGTGTAGACATTATTGCCATTTATAAGGTATTTTGGTAAATCTGGGTTGAGAGGATACATGAAATTTACTTTTTCTGTCTCGACCTGAAAGAGTTTGACAACCACTCGTCCAGGATATTACTGTATTTGTGTAATTGTGCCAATTTACTTTTCACCTGACATTGTCTTTTTGTCAACACCCACCTGGAGGTCAAAACAAGGTTTTGTTCCCCTGCCCGCTATTTATTTCACCCGATTTATTTACTTAAAAAGCCAGACGGTTGTTTTCAGCTGGATGTAAACCTGGCAAACCTACTTTGTTAGCTAAGCCTGTTGTACAACAAGCAGTCTGCTGATACCCAGAGTCATTGGATTTGTGGAGAAAGGGAAAACAACGCAGCGGTGCTTGATTTAAAACCATATTTCTCTGCACTACATGCATTTCAGCATCTCGCAAATAAATCCATCTCATTGCTACGCACTTTGCGAAGTTGAGTGACATTTTATATAGGCTTGTTCATAGTTCACTGAGTCCCGTGGGAGTATAAAATGAAAATCAGAAATTGATGTTCTTCCCATTGTCTTGCGTCTTTCCTATGAGCTTCTTCATCACAAGTTTTAATCACTTGATAATATAAAAATAATGAACCTCAGCAGTATGAATGTATGTGTATGTGTACTTCCAGGCTATGTTTAATTCTTCCAATCATCTGGTAATATTAAAATAATAATAAAAGCAGAGGGTGTTTTCATGCGTGTGTGTGTGTGTACATACATGTATGTGGGTGTGAATACGCAGCAGTAATTTCCTAGTCTGCATCAAAAGGTTAATGATCCATGGCCTCATTAATCAGGCCACAATGAGGTGTTGTTTAAACAAGACTAGGCTGTATTGAATGTCTGTGTGTACATGTGTGTTTTGTTCACTAGCAGTCATACACAGAACAATTCTGTCTATGCAGTGGTGAAGGATTTTTAACACTGGGTGATATGTTTAGTCAGAAGAATATGAATCCCCCAGGAAATACTGTCGCTCGAGTAGGTTCATTTTGTCTGATATTTCTTACCGTCTCTTTTCATCAGACAAAGTAGAGATAGATGTTTCTTTTTACCTTGACATGTTTTAACTGACACCTTCAATCTTCCTCAGAAGTGTCATTTGACTGCTGTGACGTGTCGCTTATTAGCTGATCTTCCTGAGCGCGGCTAGCATGACGGACCTGACAATCCACCGGTATGCCAGATCAAACATGCAAATCACTGGTATTTCGCTGTGGCGACCCCTGGGGGGAGCAGCCGAAAGGAGAAGAAGAAGAAGATGTAAAATGTCACAGCCTCAGAAATATGTTTTATTTGCAGATGACATATAAATATTTTGTTCACTGATGAGAATTTACCATAACATTTCAAAAATGGTTTGATTTAAATAAATTATCGCTAAATTTGAACAAAGAGTGTATGGTATTTAGTCATGGTACAATAAAAAATTACATTCAGATACACATAGAAGGTGTCAACATGGAAAGGGTACATGAAATGAAAATTCTGGGGTTCACAATTGATGACAAAATCTGCAGCCAGTCACACATTAAGCATACACTATACAAACTGTCTAAAAGCATTTTTATTTTATCAAAAGGAAAGCATCTAATCAATCAGGAATCACAGTTCATTCTTTCCAGTCCTATCATGTTACTTTATTTAAGTTACTGTGTGGATGTTTGGGGAAGCTACATTACAACCACCGTAGTTGTTGAAAACATGGCTTTCAGAATTATACATAATGTCAGTTTTTATGAAAACACCAATGTACTATTTTTACAGTCAAAAGGAAAAGGAAAGGAGCTTCAGAGCTTCCTTTAGAGCTTCCTTTGGCATAAAAACCACTGGATCTTCCATTTGCAAAAGGAAATTAGAAAGTATATCCCACAATTCACTGCAAGCGTGATGTTGGAAAACAACCGATCAAGGTGATAGAGAAGACAAACACGTTCATCTTCTGATTCAACCTGTTGATGATTCAAACTTTAATCAGGTGAACTATGGACAGGGCTCTACTGGTGATTATGTGAAGTTAATGCTGCAGCAGAATCTGTGCTCTGCATCAGTCAAACCTGTTTCCTCATTTTGACTGTCACATGCAGCCTTTAGGAAGATGCAGCATTTTTTTGGTCTCTCTCACTCACAGACAAATAAATGAAATTAAATTCAACTGTAAACTGCGTCTTGGCAAGAGGAGAATGTGCATGAATCAGGCTGGAAGTAAGAATAATTATAAATTAAAATGTTTCTAGGAGCATGACTGCACATCTGTATAAGTCAGAAATGAAGGAAAACAGTCCAGGTACTAACGTGAAGGTTTTATTTTCTCTGATTCTCTCATTGTCTCTGTTACATTTGTGAATTCAGTTAGTGCCATTGATTTGATGATTTGTGCAGAGTCTCATCTTTAATAAACAGCTGAAAACTACTGATTGACTGTATGAATTCTTTTGTTCACACAGTGTGGATTCATAGAGGGAGGTGTGGGTTCATAGAGGGAGGTGTGGGTTCATAGAGGGAGGTGTGGGTTCATAGGGGGAGGTGTGGGTTCATAGAGGGAGGTGTTTTAGAAAGATCATGTTTTGCTTTACTCAGGAATGTACTGATTACTGGACGATCAAGATCAACATTAACAGACTTCTCATACTATATTAAAGTAAAGCCAAAATCCACCTGATGGCTTTTTTGTTTGACTCTAGACTGCCATCACTTCTGGCCATCAGCTTTTTACATACCGTCAAATGACATTTAACCAAATTTAAATCCGGGTATTTATGATATAGTCATAGATACCAGAAATAAAGTTTTATAGAAAAGCAGTTACAGTGATGTGAAAAACTGTTTGCCCCCGTCCTGATTTCTTACTTGTTTTGTATATTTGTCACATTGAAATGTTTCAAATCATAAAACAAATTTAAACATTAAATTTGAGAAAACGCAAGTAAACACAAAATGCCGTTTTTAAATGAAGGTTTTTATTTTTAAGGGGGAAAAAAAATCCAAACTTATATGGCTCTGTGTGGAAAAGTGCTTGGAGTGGCCTAGTCAAAGTCCTGACTTGAATCCCATTGAGATGCTGTGGCATGACCTTAAAAAGGAGCTTCATGCTCAAAAACCCTTCAATGTGGCTGAATTACAACAATTCTGCAAAGATGAGTTCCTCCACAGCACTGTAAAAGACTCATTGCCAGTTATCGCAAGTGCTTGAGTGCAGCCGTTGCTGCTAAAGATGGACCAACCAGTGATTAGGTTTAGGGGGCAAATACTTTTTTCACACAGGGCCATGCAAATCTTCATTTAAATACTGAATTTTGTATTTGCTTGTGTTTTCTTAAATGTATTTTTAAATTTCCATGACTTGAAACATTTAAGTGTGACAAATATACAAAAATGTAAGATATCAGGAAGGGGGAAAAACCTTTTTCACAGTACTGTAGCTTGCGTGTCCTAGTCCAAAAAACACCTCGATTGTGACTTGCCCTAAACACTTTCTTTTCACAATTATAGCCAAGTTAATTTTGTATCCACACTTTTTCGTACTCAAACTGCAGCCATGACGTCATCACAGGTTGAATGCAGGATGGCCCAATAGTATTTTGAGCACACCTGGGTCATTTTGGGAGGAAATGGTCATCATCTGGTTTGGTCACTCAGGTACGAGGACTTTTTGTTCCTCTTAAAGGTCTGCTGTGGATAAAACACCATATATCATTTGTCTGCCTATACAGTACACTACTGTAATGACTTCCAGTGTCCAGTAAATGGAAGCAGCCACAACTCTTTCATCACCTGTTGGACTGTTGACACGTCGATATTTCAGACTGCTTCATCAGTCATTCTACCTGAACATGTCAACATCCAGCAGCTGTGTTTAGGATTGACATTTACCCATAGTCAAGGCCTTTTATTATTCAACATTTATTACCTGTACTAATAAAATCCTTGGTTTCTTAGATATTGGTTTCAAATAGCACTCCGCCATGATCAGGTTTATTATCAAGCTTAGTTCGTAATACTGCAAAAAGTACATAAATACACAAGGGCTAGAACCAAACTCAGCAATTAATGATTATTCCCAAGTCTCGGTTTCATTTCTATTTTAAATCATGCTGGGTTACAATTAAAGCTATGTTAAAGAGTGACAGAGTTGGGACTAAAATAGGTCAGAAACCCTATTTCATTCATGATTAGTTTTGTACATTTCTTTGATTCTTTTCTTTAGTTTGTTTGACATATTGTCTTCTTTTCTGAAATGTTTTCCTTTTCATGATTTCCTTTATTATACTGCTCATTTTGTTTGTTTTTGTTTATTTTCATTATTTTGCTCCATGTATGTTCTTGATTATTTTTACTTTTTGGTCATTTTCTTGTGTTCATTTTGTGATTATTTTTTCTCTTTTTTTATTTGTGGTCTTGCACATTCTTGCCAATTTTAAATAAGTAAGTCAAATTTTATGTCTATAGCACCTTTCAAGATAAAAATGACAAGTGCTTTAAAATCAAATGCTGGAAAATAAACAAAATAATAAAATCAGTACAAATGGAATTACAGTACAAATAAAATAAGATGCATAAAATTGCAACTCAATCATAAAAGACAAAGTCATTAAAACGCAATTGCTTTGTAAAAGAGATCATGGAGTCAACAGATCTCAAACTCAAGGGCAGAGAGTTCTCGAGTTTGGGGGCCACAGCTGCAAACGTTTTGCCTGCAGCACAGCCAGCAGACCCTGATCTGACCTCAGGGTCCTGCTGGTGATGTACGGGTTAATAAAAATGAGTAGTACATATATTTAATGAAGGACATATACCCCTGCTTGAATCACCACCTTATTGTAGTGGAGGAGTTTGTGTGCCTGGGTGATCCGAGGAGCAATGTTGTTGGAGGAAATTCGTCCCTGGTAGGGTCTCACAAGGTAAATTGGTCCTAGGTGACAGGTCAGACTAGAAGACCATCATGACTATGCCTTTTTGTGGGCCCACAACCTCCAGGAAGGGTTGTAAATGTCTTATGCTGTGTGGTTTGAGTGGCAGCCAAAGGCAGGGGCCTGAGTGGTGCAATCCCCAGTTGCCAAAACTAGCACCAATTGGGAGGAGGCCCTGGGGCAGACCCAGGATATGCTGGAGGGACTGTGTCTCCCGGCTGGCCAGGGAACTCCTGAGGGACCTACCAGAGGAGGTCGCTGGGGAGAGGGAAGTTTTGGATTCTCTGCTTAGGCTGCTGCCCCCATGACCCTACCCAAATAAGTGGAAGATGATAGATGAATGGAATGTCATACATGTAAAACGCTGCCTTATGTGCATTAATTTGGAGTAAAAAAAGTCATTTATAATGGATTTTTGTAAGGAAATACCAAATAATTCAAACGTTTTTTAAATAAGATGCACCAATAAATTCTGAATGATAATAAGCAGTAATAAATGAATTAAAATACTAACATGCTGTGATAGGTGTATTCATTTATAATTTTAAAAAGAATAGTAATGGAAATTTATACTGGATTTTTGAAAGGAACTTCCAAATAATTCACATATTTTCAAAATAAAATACATAGTAATAAATTCTGAATGATAATATACAGCAATTAATACATACAGTAAAATGCTACCAGGTAATACAAAAAAATTAGTCAAAACAAAATACACCACAATGAGTTTTGATTGGTAAAAATGATAATGAATTAAATAAATATAAAATAACTATATTCTATGACGTGTTTGCATTTATAGGGAAAGAGAGTAATAATGGTAGTTTATAATGTTTGTTAAGAAAACACCAAATAATTCAGCAAATGTCAAGATAAAAGACAGTCCTAAATTATGAATGATAATAAATGGTGACAAATGAATTAAAACAACACCATGCTGTGATATGTGGATTCATTTACACTGAAAAAAGAGTCATACTTCTAATGTATGATGGATTTTGGTAAAGAAATACCAAGTAATAATAAAATAAGTGTCTTAAAATAAGTGTGTAAAATAATGAGTTCTGAATGATAAAAAATATTTTTAATTTAAACAAATAATGTGACACTGTATGTGAAAAGGATTGCTAATTTTAGTCCATAATGGATTTTAGTAAGGAAATACCAAATAATGAATTAAAAAATAACATTCAGTGATATGTGTATTCATTTACAATAAAAAAGTAAGAATTGTACTTCATATTTTAATTTGATAATAAAATACACATTAATGAATTCTGAATGATATGAAATGATAATAAATGAATCAAAAAACAGTAATTTATGATGGCTTAATTTTAGGAAATGCCATGAAAGTAAATAATCAAATTTTGTCTTAAAATTATAAAGCTGCTCCTTTGTCCAGCCTCGACTCAAACATTTGCCCAGTGACCGTGTAATAAAACCTTCAACCTGCAATCTTAAGCTCGCTTCTGTTTGCACGCGAAACCTGATGCACGTGAGCTGATTTCCCGCCACAGTGCCGGTCCTGCCTCCTCAGCTGTGGTCATCATCAGTTCCTATCGTTCGGCGGCCTCAGAGAGCGCTGCCCGTCGGAATCCCACATGATGTACAGTGGTGGGAAGTCATTCGCTTTCTGAGCCCTCACACGGGCTGGATTTAGAAACAGGAGGAAACGGCACAGAGTCAAGGCACATGCGGCTCATTATTAATTCATGTATGTGTTGCTATGGAACAAAGATTAGGGTTTTCTCCACACGATCAGCCCGTATCCTCTGTGCCTATAGGTGGAGATTTCAGGAGGATAGAGGGGGTGCAATCTGCCTTATCTGTGAAAGCTTTCCATAAACAATGCGATGATTGTGTCTGCTTTGACTCATTGTTTAATATTGTTTGTTTCTTTTTTAGTAAAGTGCTCAGTTTTGTTCATTTTTTCTTTATTTCTTGTACTGTAATTTAATTTCTCCAGTTAGGTTGATTTTCTCGGCTGTTTTGTTGATTTTATTGCGTATTTTCTTCCGTTTTGGTCATTTCTGTTAATTATTTGTTATGTTTTTGCATGTTTTGCAGGTTTTTTGCTCACTTTTTTATTAGATTATTTGCTGTTTTTTGTTCATTTTTGTTCCCTTCATTATTTTCTTACTTATTTTCTTGAATATTTTTTGTTTTTTCCTAATTTTACAACTTATTTTTTCCATTTTTGTGCATATTCTTTCATATTTTTGCACCTTGTCTGCATTATTTTCTTATTTTTAATTTTTATCTTGATTATTTGGCACATTTTGTTGCTTATTTTTGTTCACTTTATTGATTTGATTGTGTGCTTGATGAATTTCATTCATTTTCATTTACTTTCTGGATAATTTTGGTCAATTCTGCTCAATTTCTTGGCTATTTTCTCTATTTTTCTTTATTATTTGGTCCATCCAATTTTAGCATTCTTTTTTATTTAATGTTTATTTAACAACATGGAGTATCTTTGAGATCGAGGTCTCTTTTACAAGTGTGACCAGCAGCACATACCATGATAAATACAAGTTCAAAAGAGAGACTATAAAAACAATAAATCATGTTTTTCTCCACTTCTTAGGGTTCTTAGTGATTACTGTTGATGTGAAAATCTAAAAATAAATGATTCTCAGTGACAGTAAATGAGGTTTTAAATACATAAATCTGTATTCTGTCTGAAAATGGCAGTTACATATGGGGGCAGAGCTAATTTTAGTTTGAATATGATTAACTGTAAGTTGTTTACTTGCATTAAAATGATTCATGAAACATGAAAACCCAAAAAAGATGGCTTTTCACCTGTGAAAGAAAAACACACAAATTTCATAGAGGGGTAATAATTTTGACCTCAATTGTAACTTTGTATCACTGTATCCAATGGTGCTGATGTATTATGATAAGCCTTTTTCTATAATACAGTAATTAAAAACTCAGATTTTGCTTAGTTATTTTGAGCTTATGTTGAAACAGCAAACATCCACAGAATTTAAAGTAAATCAAACGAACAGAACTTAAATATAAACTTTCATTTCTGTCTTTAGTGTTCTCATCTTTTTGTGTCATTTTGCATCTGTCATGTCATTTCTGTCTTTTGGGATGTTATATTTTTGTTATTTTCATCATTTTGCCTCTTTCAGTCTTTCATCTTGTATTTTTAGTATTATTCTCATCTTTGTTGCCATATTTGCAGTACATATTTCTTGTCTTTGGACATGTTTTTCATCATTTTTGCCTCCTTTTTGTCCTTTCTTTGTTCTGTTTTTACTTCAAAAACAAATAAGGTTAAGTCCACCAAACTAGACTAGCACCCATATGTTTGGAGATGAAAGGTCACATGGTCATAATCAGCTTTGGCATTTGGTATATACTACAGTGGATCTCAAAAGTCTACACACCCCTGTTCAAATGCCAGGTTTTTGTGATGTAAAAATTGACACCAAGATAAATAAT
>JAQQAE010004890.1:0-18236 GCA_029823295.1 Pseudamia nigra | reverse complement strand
TGCCAGGCAGAAGGTCTAGAGGAAGACAAAAGAGGAGATTTATGGATGTGGTGAAGGAGGACATGAAGGTAGTTGGTTCATACAAAACAGAAACTCTGATCATTGCTCCTTATAAAAAGATCCCACTGATTAAAAACCACCTTGGTGTTCTGGGCCCAACCAGCCTCAGAAACCTTGGGGTTGTGTTCGATCAGGTTATGTCTTTGGACGGTCACTCCCAACAGCTGACCAAAAACTGTTTCTAAAGTAAGAAGAATGTTGTCAAAATTGGATCTTTAAACAATCATCCATGCTTTCATCTAGGCTATAGTCCCCAGACTCTGGAATGTTCTGCCTCCAGCCCTCCGTGTGTCTGACTCTGTACTCTTTTAAAAAGCAGTTGGAGACATTTTTTAGGAAAGCTTCTGGTTGTTCAACTTTTTCCTGTTGTTTTTATTTTATGATATTATTCTTATGTGTTGCACTCTCTTTATGTACAATACTTTGTGATTTTTATCTGTGAAAAGCACTTTCACAGCAGGAGATCCCTTCTTATCATCTGGTGAGCAGATGATAACAAACATACAGATAAACTAATGCTGAATAAAACATGTCTTTGACAGAGGTTATAAGCAGTGTTGAATGGTTTTGTTACTAAATGTTTCGTAAACAAATATCGTCATCTTCCACTCCCCTTTTTGCCTTATAAGGAGTTTAAACAGGGTCTAGTCTGTCAGTGTTATCTCTAAAATTTTAGTTGACAATTTCTTCAAATGTTTCTTTATGAGGGGAAGTTAGAGCCACAGGCCAGTAATACCCACACATAGAGCACATATCCCTAATGTGCACTTTATGGAAACATTAGGCATCATGTGACCTACTGTACAGAGAACCTTCTTTTTTAATCTCCAGCCAGTCTGTACTGTATTGCTCTGCAGTGTACATGCTTGTGGGAGGCATTAGCAGGTTATACTCAGTCAGGGCCAGCTGATAATTGGCACACTGAATGGAAACTGTAGTTGAGTGACACAGCACTCAGCCCCTGATGCTGTTACATCATCTGCCACCAAATCAAACTCAAGTCTCTCCCAGTTTGCAAACTTTACATAAACACATACATAAACACATACAGTGCCATCCTAACAGGTCTGGAAACAATGAACTATTCCTGTTGCAGGATACATGATTACAATAATAACACTATAATCTTATAAACTATGCCTTTGTTGTTTTGTTTTTTTTTTTTTAGTAAATTCTGAATGGACAAATTGTGATATCTTGCATGTTTTGGAATCTGAGGGTGGATTTCCAATACCTGCTGAGAGGTAAAAGTGCTTTCTGAGGGTCTTATTGTGCCTGATGCGGTCAGCAAGTGTGCAAAATCTTTAACCTAATCCCTATTAGGCCAGGACTTCTCAAATCTGATTAGGCAGGCAGCTTGAAAATTAGAAACACTTCTAGCCACCTGTAGGGTCTGTTTGAAGCAGGTTAGTTTTCCTACCATCAATTGACCTGGAAATCTTATTTACCTCCCTGAACTTCCATTGACCTCACCTACTCATATATCCCTTCAGTCACTTAGCCCATTCATATAAAACCTCAGGGAGTTACTTAGTGTATCGCTTTTCATGCTAACAGCACTTGTGCCTGATAAAATTGATCAGATTTATTTGTCTTCTACTGATCTAGGTATAATTCATCTTAAATTGACTATGTGCATCAAAAATAGTTTTACGATAATCCCATTTCAGGAAAACAGTGTGATACATTTGTTTAATTAACCTGGATGCTGATAAATAAAAAGTGCACATTTACAATATGATGCTTATTTCTTTGCATTCCCTTTGTTCCTTTCTTTTCTAATATGCTGATTAAGTGTGAGCAAAGATTAGGCAAATTGGCCGTGATGTTGCACGTCCCAGAATAGCCCTCCAACGCTGCTGAGAAGCTTTGGCCAGCACTCAGAGGAAGACCGGATGCACACTTTGTTTCCTTTGTTTTAGCCTTTACATTTGACACGAGATGAGCGTTATAAGGTAAGACTCGATCACTACATTTCAACTTTCATTGAAGTGTGCCACTGAGTTTTTTTTTTTTGAATACCTGCAAAGTGTAATTTGTCTAATTACTTAATTTATGTGTGGTGTTATTCGCAGTAAGAACAGTAGCTGTCACGATGTACAGTATTGCTGAGCACATTGTTTTATATGACAGTTACCCAACATTTGTATCTACCCTCTCTAAAATGCTATATATCACAAATTGTGTGTTAAGGCACAATGTATCTTCCATATTACCCTCTGCTTTATTTTATGGGTACACTGCAAATATTTAATGAGCTACATTTAAGAAGTTTACTATTTCATATCTTATGTATTTTACTGTACCTAATTTCTAAACAAGTTCTAAACAACAAATTTTATTAGACCACCACCCAATGTAAGGTCTACACCACAGCTGTCCTACATATGAACCAGCTCTTTAATCTAAACCAGCCAGTCCCAATCACTGGGTGGGTGGACTGCAGGAGATTTTATTTAGGTCACAAAACAAATTTTCTGACAGGAGGCACAGATGAGAGCTTGTTACCTTTGTCTGAATGCAATTATTTATTATTAAAATGTTTGTAAAATAATCAGTGTTCTCATTTAAATCTGTAGAATGGAACCAACTCAAATATATGAAAAGATTTTGCACAGGGAAAAAAAACTGAATTGATTTAATCATTTGACCTGTTTCCCTTTATCAGAAAAAGAATATATGTCTAATGTTACAATCTGAAAAACTGCAGTTTACAAGGGACTGAGGCAGGGGTGTAGGGTGGGCAACTGGGTTAAACAGCTTATAGTCACACTTATTTTTATTACTACTGCTACATTTTATTTTTACTGTAATTTTCCACTATTTTAAGGTACTTTTTATGTGATGCACCATTTTACTATTGTACCCGTATACTGTATGTACTACGTACTGCATGTCTGTGTGCTCCAGGGGTTGCAGATGAAAATGAGCTCACGGAGCTATAATCTTGTACAAAGCATATTTTTCTCTGCGATTAATGCTGCTGTACATGCTTCCTGTTCAATAAACAAACCTAATTTCTTTACTGTGCATCTCTTCATAATGCCTCACCTGTTCAAGATTATAATGCAGGCCTAAAGTTGTGGTAAAGATGGTCAAGAACATTTATTTGTGCACAAATTCACTCCCTCTCATAATTTTAAGATTTGTGATGTGGCTCATAACAGTTTGTCATTTCTAAAAATTGGGTATTCAGAAAAAAAAAAAAAAATGTTGGGAACCATTGATCTATGCAATGTTTTAATGCTAATTTATAATTGTTGTTTTATCTATTGTCAAATATATTTTTTTTCCAAAAAAGCACATTATTATTTTTTGATTATGATGCCAAATTATTTGCATTCCTGAACAGGTAAATTGAATGTTGTGCTCGACTCAGTTCTGATTTCTCAGAGAAGTCCAATGTGATGGCTAAGAATACATGAATTCAGTTTGAAATTGACCACTCCTGTTCAAAATGGTAAACCATAGAGAACAAACTGAAAACGAAAGGGTTCACATTAAAGCAATTCATGATACTTTGTGGCCTTTGAGATAAATAGGACATATGGTTTAATACATTTGTGAAGCACTGTACTGTAGGTATCGTATCTTGGTCAAAACCCTTTGCAATGTAAGGCCGTGTTTGACCAGAAATGTAAAAAAAAAATAAAATCCTTGAGCTGCAAGTTGCAAAAATACCTTTTTCCTATTTAAATATTGATACTGGAACCTCTTTAGTTTAAATTAGCCAAACACAAAATCCACGTAACACAGCATTTTGAATGAATAATGCTATTGCCTTTTTAAATTCCACATAGTCTTTACTGAATTTTTATTGGATATGTGTATGTCTTATGTCTGTTTGTTGTTTACTGCTGGCTGCAAACAAATTGCCCTTCAGGGATAATAAAGATTTCTTTGACTTTGAATGAGAATGAACACTGAGGGTATTTTAATGCTGTGAACACCGATGTACGTACTAAGTACTGAACAAAAATGAAGAAAATAAACTATAACAGAAACAAAAGGTCTACATAAATTACAAAAATGAATGAACTGATGGAAATGTCAAAACAATTAGCCAAAATGAACAAAATAATAAACATAACCAAGTAATGACTCAAAAAAGCACAAAAATGAACCAAAATAACAAAAAAATGAATGAATTATCAGGAAAATGAATAACAATAATTGAGACAATTACCAAAATGAATACAAATTTTAAAAAGATTTTAAAAAAAAAAAAGAAAAAAAATAGCTTTAAACTTGTATTTTGCAAACCTAGGATCAAGACCCAAATGGATTATGGAGCCTTATTTAGTTGGTCACACATTTGTTTGTTATTTGATTAATTTTTGCTCATTTTCTTGGTTATTTTTTCTTTCAATATGTTCTTCCATTTTGTTCATTTTGTAGATTATTTTATTTATTTGTAAAAAAACAAAAAAAAAAACAAATCACATTTTGTTGACCTTGTCTCTATTTTGTTTTTTGTCCATGTTTGTAGATGATTATTATTATTATTGTTATTAATTTTCTTCACCAATTTGTGAAGTCTCATCAGACTTTAATCACATTATAATGATGAATATACAGAACTATACAGAATTTTTTTATACTGTGACATGTAAATGTATATGTACTGTATATATGTTTACATGTGACTATTGAATACTTATGGGAGGGTGTTGATGAATTAAAGCATTTTTATTAGATTTTTCCTTAGTTTTCAGAGGAAAGCACAGTAATTGAGGGGTGACTTCACATTTTGCTACTAATATATTTTTGAATTACTACTTTTAAAACACACATTTGACGTATGACAATAACCGATGACTTTAACTCCCTTCCTCCTTCTGGTCATTTTCAGCCTCCTTCACCCAATATGAGCAACACACCTGCTCAGGGAGTGTCATCTGATCCCTTGCTCTCTAAAAGAGTATGGTTCTACAAAAGTGGGGACTATAAATTCAGTGGGCATCGTATGGTTATCAATGCTCGCACCTTCAAGACATTTGATGCTCTTCTAGACACTCTATCCAGGAAAGTGCCTTTGCCATTTGGAGTGAGGACTATCACCACTCCTCGAGGGTCACATCTTGTCCGGGGGTTGGATGACTTACAGGATGGAGAGTCATATGTGTGCTCTGACCAGAAACGGGTGAAGCCGCTCAACCTGGATGAGGTTAACCGGCAGCAGGTTCCTTGGAATACTACCAGGCCCCCTGGTGCCACGAGACAAAGGCATCATGGGATACAGCTCCGGCAGTCTGGAAGAAGAAAAGAAGCTACCAACAGGCCTGCAAAGATCACTGAAAGGGTTGTGGTACGGACACCAAAGAGACTCACTGTCATCAAGAATAAGGATCCTACGGTTAAAAGCACAATTGTGTTGCAGAGACGAACAGCACCAACATTTGATGCCTTGCTGGATTACCTCTCCCAGATCCTGCAATTTCCAGTGCTAAAACTTTACTGCACAGATGGAAGAAGAGTGAGTTTTTGGTAGAAAATCAGCAGTGATTACAGGTTAATTCTTGTCAAAAGCAACATCTTGAGAGGAGCTTTTTGGCTGTTATTACACCAAATGAATTGTGGTTCTTGAACCGGTGAAGTTCAAGTTCCATAGAACCTTGGTTCCTACTAGTGAAGCAGCCTGTGTTTATACGGGTTCAACTATTCTAGGGACATGTCATCAATACAGTAGGCTTTACTAATGATATGAAATGGCACCCACTTCCTGTCTCTTACGTGGGCTAATATTGTTGGTTATTTTATTAATTTATAAATGGTACTTAAATTTGTTCAGTTATTTCAGTTTTCTTGATTGTTCTTGGTTGTTCTTTGGTTTGTTTATGATTACTATGTTCATTTGTTATTAATCAATAAATGAATAAATGGGATGATATAAAATGGGATTTTAATATGTATCTATATGTAATATAGATACATATACATACATATATCTTAATATGTATTTAGTATGTATTAATATGTAGAAACTGGAACCAGCATGATTATAAATAACTAAAACTACAGCTAAAATATAACAGCAACTGAAATGTGACAATCACAGTATTTACAACCAGTAAAAATACAATGAAAAAAAAAACCCACAAATTAAACGCCAGCTTTGCTTTCGTTTGAACTATAGTTGCTGTACAGTAGCTTATATAAAAATAGAATTCAAAAATTATAAATATATTTTTAACAAATGGCTTTGCACAATATAGAACTCTTTAATGAATTTAGCAATTAATGAGGCCCGGCCTTCTATACCTTCCAGAAATCAAAACTTTCCTCATAATATCTAGAAAACTGAAACTAAACTAAAACTAAACTAAAACTAGTCAGTATTCTCACTTTTGAATTCAGCCCACACTGAACAGTGACAGCACAGTCGTTTGGGACCTTTCCACTTTTGACTCACAGCTCAGCCAGAGATTGACACTAGTTGCAAACACAAGCCCCAGGGAACCTGAACTGCACCAGTTCAAGAACCAGGGTTCATTTGGTCGAAAAGGGGCCAGAGTAAATCAATAAAAGATGAGATGTTTGCATAGGAATATTAACAACACTAATCTAAAAAATCTGACGTAAAAATCATATCAGATCCTTCTACTATGTTTGAATCATTTTTGTTTCTGATTTAGGAGAGACAAATCTATGTTTACAAATATGCCCAAACTACTAAACTCCATACCCTTCCATACTCTTCATTATGCTTCTACCAGACATCGTACAAGTATATTCCAAGTAATGCTAAGAAGTGCTACAAAACCACTGCCCCTCTTGACTCTGTAATCCCATGTGTCTTCTGCCAGCATTAACGAGCTGTTTACAGTCATACCTTAATTCACCCCACAGGGTTTTCAGAGGATGTGTGTGTGGAGGAAGGGTGTGTAGAGAGTCAACAGTCCCACTAGTGCTACCATAACTACTGTACAAATCCACATTTTGGCAAGAAGCATCCAGCCATTTAGTTTGGGTCCAGGAGGTTTTTAGACACAGAACTGAATGTGTGGATGATGCATGCACCACCCTGCACCAATTGACCATGACTGTGACCTTTTCCCTGAAGGTCACAGCATATTTGGAGACAGCATAATCAATAAACCAGTTACTTAATACTGTATATGAAATTCTCGACTTCAGCTAGAAATATATGTAGGGCAAAGTGCAATAAATTCAGACCATACCAATTCTCAAGGTCAAAGACAAAATCAAGCTCATTTGATGAGTGAGAGGTGTCCCAGAATATAATCTGTCACATATTAAAATTTGGTGCCTCTAACTATAGCAGCTTGGGTACGATAGGTCAAAATAGTTTTTTCTGGAATTACCTAATTAATTACTTAAGTAATGTGCAAATTAGGTGGTGGTTGCCATAGTAATTCTTCCCCCAGGCTGCTCACATGCCAAGTTTGGTTAGTTTGGGCCGAGGGATTTTAGAGACATACAGCCAAATGACCAGACGGACATACTTACAATGTAAGTACAATGGGTTTATTATCCCCCAGCTGAACGATGGTAGTTTGTTCAGCTGGGGGATAATAAACCCATCGTCTGCAGCAGAGGTAGGTTGTTCCTTTCTGGGACGGTCCTCATGTGAGTCACAAAAAAAGTGTTTGATGGCTTTAGAGACTGCACTTGGGGACAGATTCAAAGTTTTTGAGATTTTCCAGGGTTGACTGATTTTCATTCCATCCATTTTCTACCCCTTAATCCTCATGAGTTTATGAAGCCCCACAAGGCTTTCTTGTCCATTTATTATTGTTAATTTGTGGTTCCTTTTTTAAATTATTGTTGTTCATTTCGCATCTTATTTACCGTAGTTACTCTTTCATGTTTTTTTTTTGTAAATTTCTCTTTACTTATGCACTTCTTACTGTATACTTTATTATTTTATTGATATTTTATTTAATTTTTTAAATACTTGATGATTTTGTTGATTTTTTTTTTTTTTCATTTCTTCAGTGTACTTATTAATATTGTTTCTGGTTTTGTTTAGCGTTGTTCAATTTCTTCGTTTGTTTCTTAATTTGTTTCTTTAATTTGGTTTATTTTTTTGATCATTTGCTTACCACTTTGTTCATTTTCCATCTAAGCACTATGGAAACAAAGCCAAATTGCAGTAGCTCGCTAACTGACTTGGTTTCCATCTGAATTTCAGAGTTACTGTAAACTTTCCTCTGAAATGAAACACAATTGGGGCCGACACTGTGTCACAGAATTAATCACAGTCATGACCCTATGTGGAATTAGTGTAAGGTATAATGTTAGGAAAAATCCTGCCTTATACCATTCTGACTACATCTGTAGTACCAAGTGTTAAATGAGTCGTGAAATAAATAATTACTGCACTTAGCTCTTCTTACACTGCATAGTGATGTAGATATATGGCTACTGAAAGATGACAGTAGTGTTCGTGTGCTTGTCTTTTCAGGTTGACGGACTTGCTGCACTTATCTTGTGCTCTGGAGTCATTGTGGCTGCAGGAAATGAGTCTTTCAGACTGGGGAACCACAGTTTTTATAAATCCGGCCAGATGGCACAGGCGATGTTCATGGAAACTGTGGAACCATTGACGCTGCAACGTCAAGCATGTATGTGTTAATCAGTTTCATGGTGAACTGTAAACTCTGCCTTATGCCTCTATTGCAGTCAAGTTCTTTAACTCTCAAAGACCTACATGATCACCCATGGCACAGTTGAAAAGCTTTCACATTTGCTGTTATTCACTTGCAAAATCATTCGCAAATTCTTCTTTTTCAACTATGCAAATAATAATCTAGCACTTTAACTATTCAACTTTATGACACTAACTGGTAGAGTATGTTTGAAAAGCAAAATAAATATGGGAGAGTCAGGCACCCCCAAAACCTACCTAGGTCCATAAGGGTTACTCAGTCAGGATATACAACCTATAATATTATTGCACAGTTTTATGTGGATGTTTTCAGGACTTTTCCTCCGCCTTACTGCCCAATCTAAAACCTCGGTTAGAAAAGTAATCAGTGATCAAATGTAGCAAATTGTGTTGCTTTGATGACCTGATACAAATACATATGTATTAGTTACCTTTATAGCATGGTAAATAGTACTCTGTGACCTATTGCATTTCATATGCAACTTTGCAGCACTGAGAAGAAAATACAGTACTGTATATTCATTCCAGTTTAGATGTACTGTATGTTCTTAGACCCACTACAGACCAAGGATTTGTGGTGACATGGGCTAAAAACTGAGTACAGTAGTTGGAGAGCATCCGTCTGTAAGCAACAAAGGAACAACTCTAAGCAACGACTGACACTTTTTTCAGTTTGCTGTTTGTTGGAACTGATGACCTACAGTCAGCGGTGGGTAGAATGAACAGAGACAGTACTCAAGTAAAGCTATTGTTGTTTTACAACGATGATGACTTAAGTAGAAGTACTCATAAACATAAGTATGTAACTAAGAGTAAAAAAGCAACTGATGCAAAATTACTCAAGTAGTGAGTAACTTCATAATGTGGAATTGATGCGATATATTGTGCTTAAACAGGTATCTTGGAAACTGTTGTTATTTGCTTGATTTTTTAAAATCATTTTTGCTCATGTTGTTGCTGTTGAGTTTGTTCATTTTTTGCTCATTTTTTTGATTATATTACTCATTTTTGCTAATTGATCATTTTCTTCATTTTAGCTTATTTTCTGCTTGTTTTGTTCATTTGTGCTTGAAATCATGTACAGTGGAACATTGGGTTATGAGTGCTTTGGCACACAAATTTTCAGGATACGAGGAAGACATTGGGAAAATTTTGTGCTGGCTCACGAGCAAAAACTCGGGTTGCTAGTAAATATGTTCTTTTTTTCTTTTTGCCTTTTTTCACCCGAAACAGTGCTTTTTTTGTGTTTTTTCATCATGGGGCCTAAGAAGGATGCTAGTGGTAAGAAGAAAACCCATAATATGATCTCGATGCAGGTGAAAGGACATGGGCGGATCTGTCCACAGTTAAAGGAATTTGTGCAGTGTATCTTTAAATATTATATTTCACCAAAGAATAAAAGAAACCTCAACTTTTCCCAACCCTAAAAATACCATCGGAAACAAAACTAACAAAATCAACACAGATACTCTGTCAAAATGAACTTATATTTGCAATTTGAAATAAAAAAACCCACAAACTCCACTGAACTGAAGATGGGTTGCGCAGTACTTAACCCAGACATACAGGACAAATCCCTCACCACATGTCCCGTTTAGTGGCCGGTCGCAACTCCAGATTCCTCTACAGGCTCAGTCCAGATACATCCATTGGAAGAATAAAGCAAAAAAAGGGAATAATATCCTTTCAGATGCAGTCTGATCCACGCCATCTGCTCCCCTGGGACTCACATCACCTCCTCTTATATCAAAAAGTGCACACTGGTCGTGTATTAGACCAAGTGTATGACATTTGCAACACCCATTTTCAGAACATTTTAAGGAGCAGGCAGAGGCAAACCTCTTTGGATCGCTATTTTAGCAAAAGATCATTGCCTACTGAAAGTGATGATAATGATGAAAGTGTGGCGAAACAGGCCAAAACCAGTGAATAAAAATCAGAAAAGAAAAAAAATGAATTGTATGAGTTTTCTTGGGTCTTGTAACAGATTAATTGGTTTTACATGTATTCTTATGGGAAAACTGGTCCTGGCCCACGAGTTTTTCACTTCACGAGCTTGATCCTGAACAGATTAATCTGGTAACCCGAAGTTCCACTGTATTTTGTATAATTTACTGACTATTTTCTTCAATTTTGTTAATTTTTTTGATTATTTTGTTCATTTTGGTGATCATTTTTGTACATTTCTGCTCATTTTGCTGTTTGGTTTAGTTTTTTTGTTAATTTACTTGGTCAATTTGTTAACTATTCAGTTAAATTGATCATTTTGTTCATTTCAAGCGATTTCACTCATACTCATTGAGCTGAGGCCAAATGTTACTGAGTAGGGTTTTTTTTCAATACAAATGTAACTAAGAGAAAAAAGTATTAAGCAAAATAGCTGCTCAAGTTTATGCAAAGGAGTAAATGTACTTGAGTATTACCCCCCCTCTGCCTCCAGTCCTTAAATTCTGAACATACCTTCTAAGATTATCAGTTGGTGATTTAATGAACTAAATTACCAGCCATGTCAACATCACCTCAAGTGAACGCGACAAACTTGTCACGCCACTACATCTTTTAAATGCAAGGGTTTTGTCTCATTGTAAATCTTTTCATTGACCTGGGTCCATATTAAGTAGAGTGGTACCCCGTCATATGAGTTTAGTCCTTTTCTGGTCACACTCGTGTCATGAAAAAGTCATGAGATAGGACCGATTTTCCCATAGGAATACATGTAAAACCAGTTGATCTGTTCCAAGACTTACGAAAACTGCTATATACAGTATGTATTACACACAAGCATGTGCACATGTATTCATTATTATTATTTGACAAGGAAGTTATGTTAATTATCTGAAAAAGAATGCATAAAATTAGTTCTAAAATGATTTAGAATGTTACCTTACCTTGATGGCTGCACACAAAGGAGGCATGATGGTGGCCGAGAACATAAACAGGCTAAATGGCAGTTTCTTGTCCTCAGCAGTGATGAATATCCTCCATGGAATTTTCTTCCAGAAGAGTCCTGTCTCGTCACAATTAAACACTTGTGGAGGAAGTGAAGTCCTTTGTTGAGGAAGCTTAACAAACTGTTCAGCAGCCTTCCGATCGGAACTAGCCGCCTGGTGGAGGCACTGACTGTTATGCTTGCTCCGTTATGAAGATATTGCGGCAAATAATCAAACGTACTACAAGCGTGCAAATACTGTACATGTTACTATGGTCTTCCGGTGGAGTCAGACCAAGTTGGACATTCGTATCTTCTATTTATTTAATATGGACAAAGTATTACTTGAGATACACTCGACTGCAGTTGTGGTTAAGTGTTTACACTAACGACACTACAATATGATTTTGTTTAGCACTGCTTGGTGAAGTTTTAGAGCATCCAAAGGCTAACAGGAAGATAACTAAAGCTTCCCGTTCGTTCTGCTTCCATGCCTGCCATTCGAACATAATGGTTGCATCCTGTTTTTGTCTCCAGGTTGTTGTCCAAGATGACACTAATATATGCAGTATATTATATACAGCCTCTCCTCAAAAAGTTGAGCCATTTCTGTTAATCTTTCGGTGTTTATGTTTCGTTCTGGTTTTTTTTCTTCTTCTATTCATCTGGGGGCCACTCCTGCTGTACTGCACTACAGTGCCCCCACAATTTCCAGTGGCACTGCACTGAGAGAAGCCGAGAGAAGCCGAAGAAGCTGAGAGAAACCAAAGAAGCCGAGAGAACCCAGAAGAAGCCAAAAGCGAGAGCGTGCTCTCTCGGGAACTATTTTAGTCGTAACTTGAGGTTTTGCTTGCAAGACGGGACAAAATTTTGCCCAACGTCTTACGCATGTCATGAAAAAGTCATATGATGATACGTTCATGTCACGGGGTACTACTGTATTTACAATTAAAAGTTTTTGAGCTCAAAATTGTAGCATAATATCCCTTTGATATCCATCAGGTTATTCGTCACCCTTTTATGTTTCAGGGCACACTTAGTCTTACATTTAAATAATGTGCAAGCTGATAGCTTAGGTTGCACTTGATTCACATGTTAAACACAGAAAGCAGAGGATATTCCCTTTCAAATGAGGTCTAAGACGTGAGCCCATTCTCATCCTTTTCATACAAATACCACTGGTTTGTACACCATCTAAACTTAGCAAGAGCTAGATGGCAATTGCAGTGGCTAGTGTCACAACTAGAGGGATGTGAACGATGTGGTTGTCACACTACAGCAGAGCTCTTGCCTTATACCTCGGAAAGTGGGGTTAGAATCCATCTTCTGGTATTTCTGGGTTCGTCTGAGAAAAGGTGTATAAAATACATGCAAAAAATGGGAAATATGTAGGTATTGCACAGTGTGAAGCCTGTGGCATTTATATGACAAGAGGTGGATTGAAGACATGCATCTTCACCTTGGACTTCTTCTCTTACAGTTTGTCCCTAGCATGTGGCTAGGTTTCTATGCAAAGACTGTATAGTCTTTTGCTTTTGTACTAAATATTCCTGCTCTGATAACATCTTAATCTCTTGTTCTTTTGTGTCTGTCTCTCCCCATCTTTCACAACACCTGCACAACCAAAGACAACAACAAACCTTTCTCAAATGGAAGAGCTGCAAGGAATTTTTCCCAGTCATCAGAGCGCTACATTGTCAACCAAGTAAACAACTCTCGAAAAGGAGGCATGAACAATGACCTTCATCATGACAACAAATCATTTGAACAAGAAGTAAACCAGAGACAGACATCTATGGAGACTTGTGGAACTACTTTGGCAGATAATGACCAATACCCTTGTATTGTACCTCATGACGATGACATAGAAAAGTCCTTCTGCGTCAATCAAGATGGTAGTATGACGGTAGAGATGAAAGTGCGTCTGACCATTAAGGAGGAAGAGATGCTCCATTGGACGACTACCCTAAGCCGCTCCAGCCTTAGCAAGAATACAGTTTGTCCTTTGGTTTCTCAGTTGGTCAACAGCTCACCGGACTCAAACAATGCAGTTGCCAAAAACTCATCGAGCAGCAGTGAAGATGAGGCTAAAGAAGAGAACCATCCTGCTGTAAGAGGAAGAGGTGTTGATCTTAATGATGAACAGTCTTACAAGGGTTACACTTCCACAGGCTTGGAAAGAGCAAAACCATGTTTCAAACGCACTCCTACACCAGGTCCTCAACATGTTAAGAAGACGTCTATTGAAAGTGTGAAAAAGGTGACAGAGTCAGAGGTACAGGAGAGCACAATGGGGCATTACTCTTACATGGCAAAGACAGCTGATGGTGGAACAACTGAGGGACACTGTGTGGTCCGACACAGCAGCAGTAGCACATGCCCAATTCCAAAGCCTCAGAAAACAGCATTAGCAGGAGCAAATAATAAAGGCTCCCACTCCTCTATGAAGTCGACCGGAGTAGCTGAAGTTCTCCAGATAGAAAATAATGGCATGGAGGTTCGAGAGACAGTGATGCACATTTATGAGACTCAAGGCTGCTGTGACAATTATTTTGCAAATGAGGAGTGTAATGTAGACAGGGTACCTTTGCACGGCTCCTCACCAGTGCCAGAAAGTAAACTACTCACTGACTCAGGATCACTTCTATCCACCAATGACTGTGATATAGACTCTACATGGCAGCCACCCATTGTTGACTCATTACAAAGACAGAAGGAAGACATTTTTTCACTGTCTTCAGAGCCAGTGTCACCCACTCACACAATTACAAATGACTTGTCTTCAATGGCTGTGAATGAGGCCCCAACTGCAACAACCTCTCCAATTAAGTCCAAGCGTAAGGTAACAATTAAGGACAATGCTGTTAATTCTGAGAAGAGGAAAAGGGTGATTAAACCTTCCAGGAAGCAGGAGAATTCACCTTTAACAAGTAACTCAGAAAAAAAGCAAAAGGAAAGCATTATAACCTCTTCAAAGAACAGGAAAAAATTATCTTCTGAGAAGCTCGGCAGCAAAGTAAGTGTTGGAAAGAAAAGTCTGACTTCATCTGAAAGTGCTAAAAGTGGTCAAAAGAGCAAAGAAAAACCTCAAATGAAGAAATTTAGCATGGATAAAAAGACACCAAACAGAGAGAAAGCCTTATTAGCTAATGTTGAAAATGTGAAAAAGACTACACCAAAGAACACAAATAAAACCGCACCCAAGGACAATGGCCACAATGTAAATACTTCTGAAACAAAGGCTGAAAGATCTCAGATGAAGAACATTTCAGATTTTTTCCAGCCCAAAAGATCATCATTGGTTGAGAAAAAGACTGTTAGCAAGCCCAAATTACTCCCTAAAAACAGAAAATCACCTTCTAAAAAATCTTTAGAATTGAATGAGAGTGTTTCAATGCCTTCTCCCAATCCTTCACGGTCTGAAATCCAACAGTATGTTGAGAATTGGTTAGAGAAAGTCAGCCCAGATAGAGTGCCATACACAGAAGAGACAACTGCATGTAACTCAGAACCTCCAAAAAAGGTTGTGTTTCAGATAGGTGATGCATCTGAATCTGAAGAAAAGAGTTCAAATCGGAGTAACCCAGAAGAGTATTCTTCATCACCTAATGGTGCTGCAAAGAAAAGTAATTCTTCTGCAATAAAAACTGCAAAGCACAATCAACAGGACACAAGAGATTTGTGTGCTTCGATGCCAAGCATCAAAGAAGAATCAGAGCTTCAGGAAAGCAGACTGAGGTCAAATAAATCTGGTAAGACCATTGGTCCAGTTGGCAAAGAATCACCTTCATCTAAGAGTTTGAGCCCCAACGCAAAGATTAAACCTGTCCTTCAGCAAATTTGTTCATCACTTCAGTGCATCAGGAGGGCGTCTGACATGAACATGTCATCCAACCTTGAGAAGTCCAATAGCTCTCCCAGTTTTCCATCACAAGTGGCATCAGTATTTGGCTTACCTTGCAAAGCCTTGCTGTCATTTTTGTCAGTGATGACTATGCAAGATAGTTTAATGAACGAAACAGGAAATGGCAGTAGTTGCACCTCCGAAGCCATGCTAATGATGGAATCCCTACAGAAAATTTCCACTATGGGAAATAAAGAAGAGCAGAGGTTGAGTCTTACAGAACTGCACCACAAAGCATCTTCTCAGTTCCAAACAATCTGGAAGGATTTTCAGATCATGAGGGAACAGTTTGCAAGTGAATGGCTGGATGTGTCCTCTGAAGGGGGCAGTGTATTTCATGATCAGTTGGGTATTGATGAGCTGATAGATGAGTTTAACATGCCACAAGATATTAGAGAAGAAATTACTTTAACAATCCAACAGGCAAAAAATAGTCCAACAGCAAAAGGCACATTTGCAGAAATTGTAGAAAATCACTCTGACTCAGAAAAAGATCTGGATGAGTTAGGTAAAGGGTGCAAAGAAGAACTATATAAATCACCAAAGATTGACAGCACATGTGTAGATGAAAACACTAACAATATTATGAGTGACATAGACCAAAAGTCAGACCAAATTAAGGAAACAGACCTTGATGCAAATGAATCAGACATAAGAGACAAAACTTTAAAAGACAAGGAAAATGAAATGGAGGGGAAGGAGGAAGAGAACCAAGTAGATGAGGTAGAAGAGGAAAGAGATGAGGGGAATGTTAGACTGGATGAAGGTGCAGAAGTTGGTGAAGAAAATGGAAGCATAAAAGAAGAAGGATGTGAAGAAACACAGGAGACAGTAAAGGAAAAGAAAAATGAGGAGGATGTGGAATTGATTGAGAAAGTAGAGGATGGGACAGAGGAAAAGATGACAGAGGATAAAGGGAAGGATAATCTAGGAGGAGAGATAGAAGAAGTTGAGGAAATAGATGATGGGTTGAGAGATGAAGAAGATGAGGAAGCAAGACAAGAGCAAAGTTTGGAAGAGACAGATGACAGAGAGGCCTCTGAGGAAAGTGTTACTCAAGAGAGTGATGAGGAAAAGGAAGCAAAAACCAAAGATGTTATTGGAGAGATGGAAAAGGGAACAGAAGATGGTAGTGAGGAGAGAAATGAGGAAGAGTTAACCGAAAATAAGGGTGAAAAGGATGAGGAAGAAAGAACAGAGGATGCTCGAGAGGAAACCAGAAACTCCACTGGGGAGAGGGGTAGGGAGGAGAGAACTAAAAATGCCATTCAGGCTATGGTTGAGGAGGAAGAGGGAACAAAGGAAAGTTTTGAAAAGAGAAATGAGAAAGAGCCATCTGATGAGGATCAGGCAGTAGAGGATCGTGTAGAGGAAACTGAAAACCTTAGTGAGAAGAGGTTTGAGGAAGAAAACGTGGAGGATGAGGAAGCAGAAAGACAGGATGTTACTGAGGATGAAGAAACAAAAAACAGTGTTGTGCAAAGGGATGAGGAAAGCAGTGAGGAAGAGGAAACTGAAAGTGTTCTTGGTGAGGAGGTTGAGGAAGACAAATCTGAACAGACTGTGGGGAGAGATGAGGAACACGAAACTGAAAATGCTATTGAGGAGAGAGATGAGGTTCAGGAAACACAAGGCAATATTGAGGAGAGCGATGAGGAAGATGAAATAGGGTACGTTAGTGGGGAAAGGGATGTGGGAGAAGAAAAAGCAGAAGTGTTAAGCAGAGAAAGTGAGGATGAGGAGGGGGAAGAGAGTGAAAATAGAGACTCTGTAGAATATAGAGATGAGGACAGTGTTGGAAATAATGCACAAAATAACAAAGCAGACCTTAAAATAGAATCACCAACCAAATATTCATCTGAGAGTCAATGTGCAGAAGAAAAAGGTAGTGGAACAGACGCTGCCAATCAGTTTGAAACAGATGAAGATGCAGAGGTTAATAGAGAAAGTCCCAGCAGCCTACCACACCCAGTGGAAATATCACAGGAATTACTTGAGTTTGTCAACTCCATCCTCCAGTTTTCATCACTTATATTTACATATGACTCTCAGGGTAATATTAGAATTGAGGCAGATCCTACCAGAACTGTACAAAAACAAACTGCTGTTCAGAAAAACAGAAAAGTTTCCAGTTCATATGGTTTAAAATGTCTACCAAGCCCAAGCACGTCTGACTTGTCCGATTACAGACCAGAATCTTCAGAAAGTGGTGGATACAAAACTCAGGATTCTTTAGATATTATTACAGAAAGTGGAGATGAGGCTTCAGGGATGCCTTTTCCAATGTGCAGACATTCAGTGCACAAGGAAGACAATGGAACAACAAACATAGAATGTGTTAACTCCAATCTCTCGACTGCAAGTGAATCAAAAAGTGCAAACAGCTTCAATTCCAAAGAGCCACGCACCAAAGCCTCAAGGGAGGATCTGTCTTATTTTAGTGCTGCAAGCTCATTAAAGGCAGACAATGAACCTGCCACAGAAGCTGCACAGTGCAAGCCTTTTTTCTCAGAAAGTCACTCATCCGATGGGGTTTTGATTGACCAAGGTAGATGGTTGCTCAAGGAGAATCATCTCATCAGAAAATCTCCTCCAGTTTCAATGGGAATGTATGGGAATTTGGATAATACTTCCATTGACTCTCCATTGGAGGATTCCCCAACTCACTCCAAGATGCAGCACAGCCTCCTTGCAGCAATATCCTAATCAGA
>JAQQAE010004889.1:0-18236 GCA_029823295.1 Pseudamia nigra | reverse complement strand
GCACAGGAGATGCCCTCGCAATCTGTCAGATTTGGAACGGTTTTGCAAAGAAGAGTGGGCAAATATTGCCACATCAACATGTGCCACGCTGATAGACTCCTACCCAAAAAGACTGAGTGCTGTAAAAAATAAAAAAAGTAAAAAAAATTGCCACACGCTCTCATTCCCTGCAGAAATTCACATGGATAATGAGATTTTAAACAGTACAGTCAAAGTTTGTTTAATAAATTGGAATCACACAAGAAAAAGAATCAAAAGACTGAAATGTATTTCAAAATCAGTTCAGTTGACTACGTTACGACTTAAAACTTACCACTTAATATAACTACTTGCTATCATAACGTGGTGATATCATTGCATATTTTTGCAACACACACCTTCTGTTGATAAATTGGTCAGACACTGGGGGCTTGATTCTTGGTAGAGACCCTTTGTTTGCAGTGCAAGGATCTTTCTGTTTGAACAAGCTAATCTCTACCAATCCCCTAGGTGGGATTTTGATCCATTCCTCTAAGCAGACAGGAATCCTCTTGCCAATTTCAATCTTCAATTCCTCCACTTCCAGGATCTTTTCAGCATTTTTAGTTTCTCCCTCTGTAACCAGCTGGGAGACACCTTTGCCGTACTGGTTGGGGGTTTATTGTACTGCTGGATGGTTCACCAGTGTCTTGTCCTGATCATTGGCAACAGACCCCTTCCAAGCGTGGCTTAAGCTAAACTAGGCCATTTTTGATTAACTTGCCTCCAATTTTTATTTTCTTTTTAAAAATATCCAAAAGGACCAACAACTGAACAACAGAGTTCTTACTTTGTACAGTAGCTGTAAACTGTAGTAACCGTGTAAATGCTTAGTTTTTGATACCGTTTTGTATCTTTTCTTAATCTCTTTCCATATTTGCTCCATGCAGCATGGCTAACTGTTTCTCAGGAGCAGATGATGGAGGGCAGAGGCAGCTGTCAGAACAAACGGGCTTGGTATTTTTAGACAGTTCAGGTGATCTCACTAATGAGACCAAACACAGAGGAACTTGCATCTGATTTGAGCTAGGTGTATGTGCCTGCCAGTGTGTGCATGTCTGTCTGCTCTGGAAGAGGCTATTTGTTGAATTAGCTGGGCAGTGTTGAAGTGTTCTGCGATTAGGGTTAATCCTTGAGTCGTGCTGATGTAAGAACTGCCGTTTTCCCCTCTCTCCCCCTCTAATACTTCTTGCACGTTAAGTTCTTGCTATTGAAAACCTCTTTTTGTGTGTGTCAGGCAGAGGAGGTTATAACAGTAGCACCCATTCCACAAACAAGGATGGCCTGTGCAGTTGGCTGTGTACATACACTATGTGTGAGCATTTTTATTTGGATGAGCCTCAGTGTTTGAACAGAAGGGAAATGATGCATCACATCTGGAGGAGAGATAAAGCAGAGGGGAAGAAGTGAGAACGGATGATAGGAGGCGAAGGGCCCCAAACAAATGGCTTGTGTTCTGAACAGGCCTCAAACAGAATCAGTGAATGGAATGAACTCCACTTTTTAGAAAGACAGGTGTCCTCTTTGTCTGTGCTTGATTTTGTAGACAAAAAAAATATCAGAATGTATTTTTAAAACAGTTTTATAGAAAGAAATGTGTGTTTCTAATTTCACATTTTAGATTTTGATAAGCAGCCCCCCACCCCACCCACCTTAGATTTATTTCCATCTTATTTATCTGGTGGAAATGCAAACTCAGCATTTGCCTTTAACTTGAGGCAAATGTACATTTCCATAGCACTGAATCCATATTCATCACTTTGTTGCTTGAAGCGCTGTAACTTATTTTTATTCAGTTGCTGCCCGCTCATTTTTTTTTTTATCTCAATTGTTGAGTCAAGAATTGTTAGAAAACTAAGATGGTGAGGTTACACATAATGAAAGAAATGATCCCATGTGCTACTATGCTAAAAAAAATATTTTAACACCCATAATATGAGCGTATACTCACACTTTTATTTGAGAATTGGCTTCAAATTTTCATTGAATGCTTTCAGTACTTCTCTTCCTCATTCAACACCATGCTGTTTGTTCTCCTTAAAGGACATTTGTAAAGGACAAAGTGACTGACCAAATCCATGGCCTGACATCAAGAATAAAATCTTGTTAGCAGTCTATTTTTTGCTAATACATGTGGCTAATCGGGCAAAGTCACAGTGAAGAGTGTAAGAACACCTTTAAATGCTACCAAGGTGCAGCCTCTACAGGTCCATTACTTGCTTTTTCTTTTCCCATGTTCTATTCTTTCCTTTTGAAATGTGTATTTGCTTTGGCCATAAATAACTACGAAGCATTAAATAATGTGCTGCAGTTGGTAGTCAAAGGATCACAATAATTCCCCTACTCAGCCTCACTGTATGCAGCAAAGCACTGCATCTCCCATAATTCTACTGTATTTCTTTTTCTGTGTCTCTCCACCATTGTACACATCACCCAGTAGCCACAAGGCAATTACCATGGCAACAGCGGGTCTCATTTCTGCAAGCAACTTGGATGCAGTTTTGTATCCCATCCCCTCTTTCCCACATAGTACTTCACTGAGTGTGGATTTGACTACATCTCATGAGATTTTTTTTAATCTATTGTTTTTGTGTCTGAGACAATGCAGTGTGTCATTTTCAGCCAATAGAGCCCCACTGCCATTTTCTGTAATTATTAGGAGTATGTTGACTTGTGTGTCTGAGTGAGATATTTGTAAGTTGGTGCGATGGTTCTGAGTTACATGTCAAAAAGATAAAGAAGTGTTAGAGGCACTAATAAGAACAAAGCAACCTCAGTTTATTAAGTAAACAACACAGCCCTCCTTATGTGTTCATGTCATGACTTATACACCTCAGATTGTGTAATTGTGTGACACATTTTTAAAGGACCAGCAGTAAATATTGTTAAATATTATCCCATTTGAATTTCTCTGTTTCTAACTGGTACCAAGGAAATGCTATTATAGAGAGCCTAAGTTACACCCCTTCTGGTTTTGACCCATATTCTATATCCAGAATATTGTCCATATTTGGATCGATCTTTGTGGTTTGATGGAATCTATTATGGTGGTGTTCTGTGTTTTTTGGCACAGTTTTCTGGGTGTTATTTGTACCACTACAAGGACAAATGTTGAATTTGGCCCTATCTCACAATGGTGAAGAATCCTTTAAGAATATTCCGGATCCAGATCACTGCAAGAACCTATCTCGATTGGTTTTCATGCCATTTCCGACCTATCCTGAAATTTGCTGTCCATTTCGTGTTGAAAATCCACTGTGCATACTCGCACAAATCTAGCTGATAGATTTCTATTTGTGCAAGAAACTGCAACTTAATTAACTTGCCACATTTTCATTTAAATTGCATAAATGGTGGCCTAATTCTACCAGGATCAGAAAATTATCTACATTTGCCATTGACTGTAATGCTTTTTTTTTTTTTTCTGACGTCCAAAAAAAAAAAGGTGGGAGGCAGTGGGTGTGATGTAGGCTCTCTATGTCAGATACAATACTTAATCATGTAAAAGAGTATTGGACTAATTGATGTTTTGGGTGATGATGTGGTTAATGCCCCTTTCTCACGGAGCCACACCACACGGCTCTGCCGGCAAATCATTGCAGAGAATAGCATTTTTTTGCGTGTAGGCCACTGTGGTGGGAACACACACCATGAACCTCCAACCACCGCAAGCTGCCTCCAGTGAAAACAGTCGGCGGAGAAGTCACAGCATCGCATTTTTCCTTGAATTTCAATTCATGCAACTGGTGTAAATGTCATGTTTACGTATAGGGTGAGTGAAATGTCAGAGAATCACATTCTCCGTTTTACCTCCAGTATTGTGTAAACTTATTTCACCCTAGGTAATAGACAGAGATCAGACGTACTGAAAGTTGTCTTTTGTGATCAGGTTAAAGAATGTTTAAACAGCTTTTTTTTGTGTTCTCTGTGTTTTGGATCAGGATTCGCATACATATGGGCACTGACAGTCAGCAAATAAGATATTATTTCACTGATGATAGTAATTGAAGTTCATTTGTTGTGTTTTCATAAATTTATATCTTTTTAACTTGAGCCCAATCAAAGATAGTGTGATGGAGGGCCAGAAACCTTGAAAACAAAGCTTCTGTTTTAATAATGACGTCTTTGTTTCCTCAAGACAAAAAGGGATATAAATAACAACAAATAAGCAACCAGGAAAATAGCTGTTTCAAAAGATTTTTTTAGGGCTGCATGTGCCACTACTTGACAGCTTGTACAAGAAAAAGTTTCAGTAAAAGTGATTCACAGTTGTCTTATTGATGGCTTGACTGTAAAAATGAGGTCTGTAAGGAACACCTTGACCGTGCTCCAAACAAATGCCAACATGCATAATAATAATAATAATAATAATAATAATCTGTAGCTCAAAATTAACGTGTGATAATGGTCTCTTTGCTTGTGTTCATGAACATTAATTTCATATGACAAAATAAATGTTTGTTTTTATTCCAATCACCCGCTTTTACTATCGTCCCTTTCAGCTAGTAGAGGCAGTCTGTTCAGTAGTAGTTAATAACATCTTTTCTTGTCCTCCCAGGCTTCCTGTTGTTCAAGGACTTTTGTTTGAATGAGATCGACGAGGCCGTGCCACAGCTCAAGTTCTACGAAGAAGTAAGTCCAATGTATCCTGTTTGTGCGCTGGATTAGGCAGCGTGGTGGGATGGGTGAGAGATTAGACCTATAATCCCGCTGATTTAGGTTTAGCTCTCCCAGGAAGCGCTCCCCGTTGTATTGTGACGTTACCACGAACCGCCGTCTCTGTTTCAGATTAAGGAGTACGAGAAGCTAGACTCGGAGGAGGAGAGGCTGTGTCGCAGCCGGCAGATTTACGATGGCTACATCATGAAGGAGCTCCTGTCCTGTTCGCATGTGAGTGCACCTTCAAATGCACACAGTGCCACTAATGCACTCGCGGTCAAGTGCACAGAGGCCGTGAGCACACACCTGGATAGATGAGAGACTTCTGTACTGTGGTGTTTCCCAACATGGCAGAGGCACCCTCCCAGTAAAGTAAAGGTTATACAGGATAAAGATACCATCGCATAAATCTACCTTTCAGCAAACACACAGCTAGAATAATGACTTGTCCAAACACAGAGCATCAGTGTTTTTTGTTTGCTGCCCCATCAAAGTCGAGCAAAGTTAAACTGAACTTCTGGCACAGGAAACAGACGATAAGTATTCATATTGTGAACTCATAATGTGACCTTTTCTTAATTGGTCATTCACTGCAGGTTAGCAGAGTCACTCTTACGGCCCTGTGTCACAACCCAGCTCAAGATAGGACCAGGTAGGGAGGCAGCCTCGTCTGAGACTAAGGAAAAAATTAATTTCACTTAATTAAGAAACATCATGAATGAAGCAGACCTGAAAGAGAGAAGCCAAGAAAGCAAAGAGACGAGCTCAATGTCAGATGCCTATGAAGGAGACATCCCGTCACCGCTGTCTGATTTTCTTACCATCTCACCTAAGTGGAAAACGGATCTGAAAGCTGCACAACTGCAGCCTATGATGCAATGTGAGGCATTTACAAATCTCCTACAAATGAAAAAATATTGGAATGGTTAATCTTAGTAGGGTTACCTGAGAGTAATGGTAAGCGTGGACAGTATACTCAGAATCTTTTCTATCTTCCAGACAAACAACAAACGATGACTGTTGGATTCGGATTGATCACACTGTTCTGCTTTCCACCATGTTTGTTTGTGTTGTCCTCATGCAAAATCCCTGTACGTATCAGTGTGGAAGAGAATGAAGCACCTAAATGACAAAAAAGTGCAGTAAAGGGTGTGATTTGTAAACCAAAATAATAATTACAATAATGGATTAGATTCATATAGCACTTTTCAAGCCTGCTTCTTAAAGTGTTTGCATTGAATCTGTTATTCATTCACTCCTGATGGTGTTAAACTACATCTGTGTCCACAGCTGCCCTGGGGCAGACTGACAGAAAGGTGGCTGCCAATTCGCCCCAACAGCCTCTAAGACCATGACCATTCAGACGGACAATCATTCACATTCACACCTATGGACAATTTAGAGCACAGTTGTCAAACACGTGCCATGGAGGCCGAGACTCTGCAGGTTTTCTGTCCAACCAGTCACTAAAGCAGGTGATTTCACTGATAAGCTCCTCCCCTCAATTTGAAGGAGAGCTGATCAGTGAAATCACCTGCTTTAGTTACTGGTTGGAGAGAAAACCTGCAGGGTCTCGGCCTCCATGGCACGAGTTTGACACCTGTGACCTAGTGCATGTGTTTGGTTGTGGGAGGAAGGCAGAGACACGGGTGGAACGTGCAAACTCCACACAGAAAACGCCTGGCGTTGGGATTGAACCCACACGACCTTCTAGCTGTGAAGCATGAGTGCTACCCACTGCACGACCATGTGGGATAGATGCAGCATAATGTAGAAAACCAATATACATTTTTATATGATCAAATAATGTATATCCTCAAACTCATATCAGGCACATCAAGTCATGATATTTATTACCTCTGCGAAGGAGGTTATGTTTTTGTCGGCATTTCTTTATGCATCTGTTTGTTTGTTCACAACATAAATTGAAAAGTTAGGAACGGATTTGGATGAAATTTTCAGGATAGATCAGAAATGGCATGAAGACCAATCAAGAGAGAGATTCTTGGCAAAATTCAGCATTTGTCCTTGTAACGCCACAAATAACACCCAGAAATTTTGCCAAAATACATAAGATAACACCATAATAGATTCTGTCAAACCACAAAGTTTGATCCAGACATGGATAATATTCCATACACAGTGATCCAGAATGATTATACTTACAGAAGTTGAGGAAAAATATCTACTGTAAGGTAGACCCCCCATGAGGGTCAAGGGGTAGGAGATGGATGGAAACATTGATTAAAAAAGAGTTACGACTGTGTACAATATGTACTGGACAAACATCAACATGATCAGTCGGTTGCATGCGAAACAGTTGACCTTTGTAAAGGATCTTCAGATATTGATTTTCACTTTGAAGAGAAACTGAGCTGCCTTGGCGGAGGACATGATTGTGTGGTTACTGAAACATTTCACACCATTTCCCACATGCTGTTTTATGTTAAAACATCCCAGCATTGGAAACGTGTGGAGTGGTGGACAGACAAATTTTGGATTGTTAAGATTAGATAATGGTTGGAAATGTATACTTTGGGACATGTTGACTTGAAAAAAGTTGTAAACATGATGGCAACACCCTATTCTAACAATCACATCAATTTAAGTATAATAGAGTCATTTCCTCAAGCTGTACCCATGCGCTGGCAGATTAAAAACAGAGAATGTAACTATTTTTAGTGCTGAAAATTGCTTTATAGTGATCAGCTTTTCTTCGTAGTTTGGTCAATGACCTTGCTTAATTTCCTCAGGAAGAACAAGAATACCCTGACACATGTCACATGTCTAAACTTCAGTTGTTTAATGCATGATTTCTTACATCATTTATTCATTTGTCTCCTCAGCAATATGTATGATTGTAAATGCATCACAAGCCACATTCATTTACTTAATTGTCATAGAGGAGAAATGAATCGAAGTTATTTACTTTTTCATATGGTTCATTTGAAAAAGTTTGACTTTTTTTTTTTTTTTTTACTGAAAAAGAAGTTTTATCCAACTAAAACATTTTAAACCCAGTTACTGATTAATTACTGCAGCTCCAATCTGTTGTTTTGCTTATATGTTGTGATTTTTGCAACCATGCAAACATTTACCACGTTTACACTGTTTAACTAAAAGTTACTGAGGGAGTTGAGCTTTGCTGGTTTGACTGGAAACTGTCTGAGTTTTAGTGGAACTACTGTGGGAAAATCTGTAGTGTTACTGCTTCAAGAAAGAGATTTGAATACAAGGGAACGGTGGGAAAATCCTATTCTTTAAGTCCTGCCCGCTCCAACATGCTTCCTCAGAACTTATTTGGAATAAGTCCATGTTTGCCACAAATAACAATTCACAGTGCAGCCTCCTTCCTCCTGCCAGGCAACAATTTTGGGATGTAAAGCAAAGTGAGCGTTTGATGCTATCCGAAGGGAGGAAGTTAATAACCTCGCCGCCCCCACACACACAAAGATATTGGTGTTCTTCTGGGCAGTGGCCTCGCTGCAGTGTTACGTCCTGTGCACTTTACACCACGGGATGCACATTATCACACAGAAAAACAGAAGTGAAATTGCTGTTGAAGCTGCATTTTTTTTTTTTTTTTTTAATGAGCCTTCCTTTATTAATCTTCTCTTTGTCTCAGCCATTTTCAAAGAAGGCAGTGGACCATGTGCAGAGTCACTTGGCAAAGAAGCAAGTTCCCCCAAATCTCTTTCAGGTAAAACATATTTCTGTGCAATTGCTGTTACCATTGTCCCATGTTTTGGTTTTACAGTTAAAAACGAAAGTACGACTTCATAAAATATGACCCTAACACTGTTTGGAACGATGTCATGAAAATCAGTTTTAATCACAGGAAATTAATCATGTCAGTCTGTCTATGTGTGGCTGGCATTTATTCATGAATTTAAACCGCATTGTCATTAATTTTGTAATTTACACCCTCAACACGTTCAAGGGTGTAAATTAGGCAGTACACCCTCCACACACTCATAATTACACATGGTAGGCCTTTGAAATAACACCCGGTCAGATGATATTTGGGAAGACACTTTGCTGAAACCATTCATCACGGTACTGTAAAGTTATAGCTACCGTGCGCTTATCAGATGATAAATAAGTGTGACCATGGAGATTTAGGATTTCTTTACAGTTGGTAACGTCCTTTTATGGCAGACTCACAATTTATAGCTGTTTCATGCCCGACTTTAAGTAGCTCCGTCTGTGTCCAGTTTGAAAAACGGGTAAATATGGAAAGTTGCTGCAGAAAAACATAACAAATGATGCTTTCAAGACATCACTAAACTGAACACATAGACATGATGTACGTACAGTGGATAAAAAGTGTGCATCTCTGTTAAAATGCTAGAGCCCATGCCTAAATCCAATCGAAAATCTGTGGGGTGACCTGAAGATGGCTTTGCACAAGAGATGGAGTGGTCAACTGTCAAATCAAGCCATGCCACACAGATGGACCCCTACCCAAGAAGAGTGAATACTCTGATTAAATCATAAGTATTAGTTTAAGGGTGTGCCTACTTATGCAACCTGCTTACGGCCCCCCCCCCCAACAGATTTGTTTGTTTTGAAATTGAATTGTACAGGTCATAGGTCACATTAATGTTGGGGAAAGTTTTGAAATGATTTATTGTGGTCTTATTTTTTAACATCACAAAAACATGGCATTTTAACAGGGGTGTGTCCACGTTATATCCACTGTAGAGGTACACATTTACTGTGATTCTATAAGATGCAGCTAGCCAGCCCATGTTTGTGAGATTTTCCAGAGCAAAGTAATAATTTTCGTTCTGGTATAGCCAACTCTTCAACAGTAATGGCTATTTATTTAACGCTATCAACAGCAAAAATGTTAACAATTCAGTGCTACAAGGATGTGGTTCACAGGCCCCATTTTACACATGGTTGGAAAATGTGATTGCTTATCCAAGTACCGTATGAAGTTGCGTTTACACCACATTATAAATGCATTGTCATTGTCTGGATACTACAGTATTTGGATGTCATCTGGATGTCTGATTCCAAAACACAACCTGCTTACGAGTCATTAAAGTGGTGGCATATCCTGGCACAGATGTAATCTTATTGCACAGATTTCATTTACACCAGAATAAGATCTGGATGCAGTCGGTACCTCAGTTCACAGTGTGATGCCAGTCTGTTAGGCTTGTACAGGTGTAATTGTCAAAGGTTAGATAAGTGAATCCACTTTGTGATTCCTGTTCCTGAAATAGTGCGGGCTCAGTAATTATACCTCAGATAGTAGGAAGAAAAAAAGTGACAAAACTGTTAATGAAAATACATATTCTTGGTCAAATGCATTGATTTGAAAACTTGTAGCTGTTGGTGTGTTTACTCATCTACAGAAGCCCAGTGTTTGAGTCTCCCTAACACACAGACTTTTGGCACTGTGCATCCTGTTTAAGTTTGGAACCTCCAGGGTTGCATTCTAATCTTATTCTCAAACAACATATCCTGTTGTCAGTTTACAAAGTGTCTTAGTTTAGTGCAGTGCTTGTGTTTTACTCGTCAGTTCTATCCCTTTGCTGTATTTTAGAGCTTGTAGTCATGTTTTTTTTTTCATCTCTACCGACATTATTCCAGAGATCCACATTCTGACATTTCTGCTGAAATGTAATTCATTGTAACGTAATTAAAGGCCACCCAACAAAATAATGTTTAGAGCAAAATGTTGTCTTCTTTCAAAACCTCTTTCGTCTCGGTAAATCTAATAAACCATTTTCTCCAGTAGACTACAACATGGTTCTAATTCGGGTTATAAAATTATCCTTGGTGACTGAATTTTCCCTTACAGATGTTACATCAACCTGTCACCATTTCCTATGTATTTCATTAGCTCTGTGTGTTGCACAAAGTTTATACTCTGCTCCAACACAAAGACTTCTTTGGAGCTGATTTGTGAAAATGCAAAAACCAAAATGCTCTATGGGAGTTCCTGTCAATCAGTTTGGCTTTAACCTTGCTTTTAGTCTCTCCAGTGTCTACTTCTAGTTCAGCCTTTGGAAAAAATACTCATGAGATGCTATATATTCTCATACATTTGCAAAGAATTTTTATCACATAGTTACTGAGACACTAAAGTCGAGAACCCCGGCCTAAGATGTTTATGTGTCTGTCCCCCTGCAGCCATACATAGTGGAGATCTGTGACAGCTTGAGAGGGAAGATCTTCCAGAAGTTCATTGAGAGGTGAGGCTGGGTGAGATGGAGAAGGGGGGGGGTGCTCTGGATTGAAGACTTGCAATTTAACACACCACTTGCACTGTATATCTGTTCACATTATATCCCTTCTATTTTTCCCCTTCAGTGACAAATTTACCAGGTTCTGCCAGTGGAAGAATGTGGAGCTCAACATTCATGTGAGTTGTCACTTTTATTGCACTTTGTCACTTGCACACCTGCAGCAGAGAAGAAGAGGTAGCATTGTAAATGAACGGACTGGAATTAAAAGGCAGCAAACAAAGTCAGTGTAAATCTGGTGCCAAATAGTTGGCATATGACTTGTATGTCGGGCCGTTATAGTGACTCATCTTGTATCATCAGGATGCAAATCCAAACAGTGTACACATCCAGAGCTGACAGTCACGTCAGACGTCACCTCAGAGGACTCATCATATTTATTTTTCATTTTATTTTTCTGTGGCTCAACAGGGCAAATCAACAGCAGAGTAAAAACCGCTCACGGTGGATTCACACCAAACAAACCAAATCATATCCTGTGGTCTGGATGCAGCTGTCTGAGCTGCACCTGCTACTAAGGCTGCTTTATCACCTGCACAACAAACTATAGAGAACTTAAAATTATAATAATTATGCCATTCTAGTGTAGTTTTGGTGTGTTTTTTGATCACACTGACTTTTAACGGCCAGTCACAATTTGTAGACCTGTACTGTGGCTTGAAAGATAAATGATACATGGGGAACTTGATAGCTTTAATTGTCTGCTTTAAAGAGGGTCCTGTGTGTGCCACAGTATTATTTTGGTGTGCTGGATTTCCTCTGATGGCTTGCCAAAATTCAGAACACAACACACGTATTTTGCCTCGTTTTTACACCGTGGCATATATGAGAAATAAGCACATGTAGACATGCTGCAAGTTTGTGTTACTGTGGTTACAAAATAATTGTTGATAATATAATGATCAGCAGACGTTTGACAAGACAGGAAATGAAATGATGAATGCTCCAAAATGGAAAACGCTCTGACAACAGAAACCCCCGATTGTGCCGTCCACATATAGTAATGAACAAGAACATGTATGGAACGATGTGGTAAACAAAGTAGTGTTAAACCAGGATTATTATTGGGTTTAATTGCAGGTTTCATTTTATGTTTACAATGCATCAAACTCAACTGTTTTTCACTTTTGTTTTTATGCAAAACACATCGAGTTACTCCTGTGTATGAATTACACAATACAAATAAATGGCCTTGCCTTGTGTAAAGTTATCTTCCGCAGTCGTTAGCTCTTGGTCTTCTTTTCCTAGAATGGTCCTCGTGAGTCCTACTTTCTTCATAACAGTGTGTGGTTCTGTCTAGTAAATGGATGTTGAGTAGAAACGCTTGGTCAAACTACCAGTCCTTTTTGCAACAGGCAAACAAATGGATGGTCCCAGGATGTCTATTAAAGTTTGCCTGCTTCTTCTTTCTCCCTCAGCTGACCATGAATGACTTCAGCGTGCATCGCATCATTGGCAGGGGCGGCTTTGGAGAAGTGTACGGCTGCAGGAAGGCCGACACAGGAAAGATGTGAGGAAAACTGAACATACAGCCAACGAGTGAACATACATAATCTAATCAGCTTTTGCCGATCGGTTCTGTTTGGTGCTTTAATACCTGTCGATGTCATTGTTAGGTATGCCATGAAGTGTTTGGACAAGAAGAGGATCAAGATGAAGCAGGGGGAAACTCTAGCACTCAATGAGAGAATTATGCTGTCATTAGTCAGCACAGGGGTGAGTTTTAATACCAGGCTTGTCTCTATTTGCACTTTATTCATTCAGTGTTAAGAAGCACGGCTAAGCACTATATTACTGTTTGTTTTGACTCTGTATCACTCTAGGACTGCCCCTTCATTGTGTGTATGACCTACGCCTTCCACACCCCTGACAAGCTGTGCTTCATCCTGGATCTCATGAATGGTAGTATTACCCTCACCCCACCCAATTTCACTTAGATTAAACTTGAGCCCTTTTTCGTCTATCCCCAGACACAAAGATTGGATTACTCAATCCGCTGCCAGGCGGTCAGGTCTATTCTCCCCCACAAAGTCAAGAGCTGATGAGATTATGACTCCAGTGATGACATTTGGCCTTACAGTAGCCTTCATGTATGCGTCAGTCTGCTGTTAACACTCAGCGGTGTGGTTGTTTTTTCTTTTATGAACCAGAAACTGTGAAGCTAGTTTTCCAACGTCATCAAAGGGGGCACTCAGCATTTCAGCAAATCTTACAATCAAAGCACGAGTCACCTTTAAATGTAAACAGTCATCATATAGACACATCTTTTTGTGTGTTATAAATACAGACTGCTTGGGTCAGTGCATATTTATATGGAGACAGCCTTGGTAGGGAAAGTGTCACAGAGGAGCTAACATCGATTCTCATTTTCTCCTCTGAGAACATTACCTCACCTTATTGATTGATATTGTCTGAGGCATGAGGTGTCATGCGGTGATGCTGATGCATGTCATATCTGTGTGTGCGTGTGTTTGTGTGTTCAGGAGGGGACCTGCACTACCACCTGTCTCAGCACGGAGTATTCAGTGAGAAGGAGATGCGCTTTTACGCTGCTGAAATCATCCTGGGCCTGGAACATATGCACAACCGCTTTGTTGTCTACAGAGATCTCAAGGTAGACATTACAGTGCACAAGGATTGAAAGGGGATAGCTGAAAATAATCGATCCGTTTCAACCTTAATGACAAGTCAGTAAGATAAAGGAGCGTTTCCCATGATGTACAGTTCAAAGTCTATTATGTATTCACTTGGAGTTCTACACAGACTGAGACACCATTAAAAAAAATGATGCCATTCTGTTCGGCCTTTGTTTGATTTTGTTCGTCTTTAAAAATTCCAAAAATCAGTAGCAGATGTAAGTCACAGAAGTGATGACGAATGTCTTTGGTCTGCATCATGTGTGTGCTCTTCTGTGGGTTCAGTCAGTAATAAGAGAGGATTGCCACTTAGATTAAGCATGAAACTTGGCAGCTCTCTTTCTTATTTTGTCTCTTCCTTCATCATATTTTTTGTCTTGTTCTTCATCGTCTTCTCCTTTGTCGTCGTCTTCATCATCTTCGTCTTCGCCTGATTTTAAAGGCCAAAAGAGATGCTGTTCTTGTGCTCTGTCTGCGTATTAAGCCATGATGCCGCGTACCTTTACCTGGGTCTATGTGTCCATGGAATATGCAGTGGCAATGTGTCTCCTTAAAATTCACTCACCTTTGCTGTCTGTGTGACAAAGATTATAGGAAACAGAGTTGGTATATGAAGTTAAAATTCTTAAATGAATGCAGAAAAAGTTTGTGCCACCTTACATGAGTTAGCTGACTAAACTCAGTTCCCGCTGCATCTGCCAATTGAGACGTATGTGTCCACGTGAAAGAGGATATGGCTATTATATTTCTATAGTCTGTTAGAAATGTCAGCCCTTTTTCTGTGCTGTTCAGCTCTGGGACAGGGAAAAAAAAGTCAGTCTTTATGTCCACATTTAGGGGACAGATATGGCGGAGCAGGAAGACATTCTGTAAACAAATCAGGAACATTATCTGTATTTTAGACACTTGGAAAAAGGATAAATTTAAACTGTCATTTTCATTGTGCGCTATACAGTATGTGCAGCATTTTAATGGCTGTATTTAATCCTAATTCTGCCGTGTGTGTCTTTAAATGCATCTCTTTGGGCTGTGATCCACTGCAGGTAAAATCCTAAATGTGGGGAGTCAACTTATTAAAATATGTAATTAAATAAATGAATTTAGCTAAAGAAACCTGGCCAAACAAAGAACTTCTAGTACACACCAGTTTTGTTTGACTGTTTGGAGCCAGAACTGAGTTTCCAGCTGGTATTATTTCAAGACTAAGAGGCAGATAGTTTGAATCAACCAGATTGTATGTTGTATGCTTATTCAGAATATGCTGAAAATCATGAGGTGAGAGCAATGGCATGTGACAACGGTCCCTTTCCGAATTTAAACTCCAGACACCCCAGTACACCCCAGAACCACCAAAACACCGCTACAGATGCTATTTCAGAGCCATAGTTTCATATCAGCCACAATTTCAACCGTCCTCTGTTTTGACTCCAATTCCTTGTTTAGACTGGTTGCCATAATAATACATCTATTTTGCTGGAAGTCAGGGAACAGTTTTAGGTCTTCAATAAACAGTGCAGTATAATGCAGATAATACTTTGAGGCCGTGTTGGAGAGAGAGAGAGAACGCGAGCGAGCGCAGTATTTGCAAACAGCCGAAGATAACCAGGGCGGGCAACTTGCTATTCACACCAAATTGTAGCTTAAGTCATGGATTAGCGAGGTCTCCAATACTGTTTCCTATACTTGGCATATTATCTCTTGTATTCTATATCAGTGTCACCCTCAGCATTGCTCTCTGCATGTGTTTCTGTGTCTCGCAGCCAGCTAATATCCTGTTGGATGAACACGGACATGTTCGCATCTCCGACCTTGGCCTGGCCTGTGATTTTTCCAAGAAGAAACCCCATGCCAGTGTGTAAGTGGGATCCCTGCTGCCGCTGTTGAACAGGAATTGGTAAAGAGTACGGTGTGTTTGATGTAGAGCTGTGGTGTGTACGTTGCAGCGGCACTCATGGTTACATGGCTCCAGAGGTTCTTCAGAAGGGGACGGCATACGACAGCAGTGCTGACTGGTTCTCCTTAGGCTGCATGCTCTTCAAACTCCTCCGAGGGTAAGTACTGGCTTTTTTTGAAACTCTCTGTAAACCTCTATCTTTGCCTCTCTCTCTTGTTCGCTCGCTCTCTCCTTTTTTGCTCTTTACTCTTACTGTGTTCTGACTTCCTGACTGCTTTTAAACCTCTTCTGCCGCTCTGAGTAAACCTCTTTGAATTTGCACTCCTCTTTCTCTGCCTCTCGCCCCACTCGCCGTCTGTTTGGTGTGTGTTTGATCTTGTTTGTGTGCAGGAGTGTGTGTGTGTGTGTGTGTGTTTGTTTGATCTGGAGTGTGTAAATGCCAGAGGTCTGAGCCCAGTAGGTCAGAAATCAGGGAACAGGCTCAGGCGTATGTGTGTGAAATGGTTGTGTATGAGTGAGGAGAAAAAGAGACATGAGTGTGTCACGTGTCCTTCCATTGATGTTTGGATCAGTGCGTTTGAACACTTTAAAGAGGACTAGTGTCGGTTTTTGCTAAAAGGTCGGCTACTGGACAGATGGACAAACACGTTTTACCACTTTAGTCTAAAGTAACATACATTTAACATGGCTGCCAGAGGCATGAAAATCCTAGAAAAGTCATGGCATTTACAGGACTGGGGAAAAAAAACATCAGATTAACTAAAGTTCTGAAAAAGTTGTGGAATTAAATTTTTAACCTTTATTTAATCAGGAAAATATTCAGAGATTAAAACTGACCTTGGATAATAATAACAAAAATTACAGAGAAATTAATTAGACAGTTTCACAGTTTGATCCATACAGTACAATACAGACTTGCATACAGATATTTCATCCATAGATATAGATTGAGTCTTCAATGTGCAGTTGGAATCAGGCAAAGCATGTACAGCCAGAAATTCTTGTCTCCAAGTCTCTCCAATTGAAGATCTTTCTAAATGTTCTTCATGAGACCAGCTCCTTTAATTTCAGATCATGTTGTAGTTGATTCCAGTCAGAGGGAGCAGTGTATTTAACGGCTTTTTCTCCCGTAGTTCAGTTCAGACTTTTGGTACAGACAATAAGAAAGAGTCCCGGGAACATAGACTGTAATGAGCTGTGTGTTGCTGACAAATGTATACCAAGAGATAGAATAAACTTTATTTATTGCTTATGGGAGATTCATGTGATCAGCTCAATTCAATATGCATGAAAGATTATATAATTAAGATGTTCTCAGTCTTCAGTCTGCCATCAGTTGTGGTATTGAAATGATGTCAGTGAGATACGGTGGAAGCAGACCTAAAATACACTTGGATAAAAAAAACATACCCGTGTTTTCCCCATGCGGACAAAGCAGTCTATCCAACATGTGAATACAACACACCATGATGTGTAGGGCTCTCAGGCCTATAATAAACCTCAGTGCTCCGTGATGTACAGTGTCAAGAGCATGTAAGCTTTGAGCACAATAATACTTGGGGACAATGATACTCCTGGACTCTGTAGAAGTCTGCCAATTTTGTACCTTTTCTTTGTTTTCAGTTGTTGGTTTCACTTTAAAGGACACTCTTAGCACTTTACATTTGAGGGGCATTATTTATCACTGTTCCAGACACTTCATCAGTTTATTATCAGAATAACTGACAGTAATCCATGACAGTGGTGAATTGTTAGATCCAGCTTGCCACAGTCCAGACATTAGTGAGTGCCTTTTTGGACCTCTTGTGTGCACATTGATGTGGTTTGGCTCAGGCTGAACAATTAGACTTGTTGAGTGTGGTTTGGAAGCAGCTTCTCTCTCATGAAGACTGAGCTGTGCCAGGTTTCACTTGATCATTTTGGTTAAGTGGAATACAGTGCTTTTTCTGCCTTGGATTTGCAACCTTTCGTCTGATAAATGTGTTAGCTTCGCATACAGTCCTTGATGTAGGACCTCATTTTGGATTTAAAAATTTTGGTTGTAGGGAAAAAGTCTCTAGTTTCTACACAGCCTCTCGTATTTCGAGATTAAGCCTCTGCTGCTGAGGCCTGCTTTATCAACACTGGAAACAATTGAACATGTTGCTTCACTAAAGAATTTTGTAACCTCCTGAAACCATTGTCCAAACTGGCTACATTGATTTTATCACTATGGGCAGGTTCAGTACTGGGACTACTAAAGAAGTTGTAAATAAAGCTTAAAGGTGCAGTCTATGATGTTGGCAAACTACCCAGCAGCCGACGTAAATGATTAAAACAGTCAACCTGCAAGACAACACAGCTTACAATCTCACAGTTGTCAAGCTAGTATGTCCGTTCTGATTATTATCTGTACTAGAAGTTGAAGGAATCTGAAATGCAGGCGGTCTCTCCTCAGTCGTGCTGTGGTTAGATAAGCTACAGCTGCTAACTACAGCTACAACTGTTTTCAACAGCGCAAGTGAGTTCTTGAGCTCATGCATCTACAGTGGATATAAAAAGTCTACACACCTCTGTTCAAATGCCAGGTTGTTGTGATGTAAAAAATTGACACCAAGATTTTTAATTTCACAACTTTTCCCACCTTTAATGCGACCTATAACCTGTACAACGCAATTGGAAAAACAAACTGAAACCTTTTAAAGTGGAAAAATAAAAAACTTGAAATAACCTAGTTGCATAAATATGCACACCCTTAAACTAATACTTTGTTGCAGCACCTTTGGCTTT
>JAQQAE010004888.1:0-18237 GCA_029823295.1 Pseudamia nigra | reverse complement strand
TGAGCTTTTAGAACAGAAGAAGCTTCCCGGATGGGTGGCGAAACGTCTTCAACCAAATTTCCAGTCCAGTCGATGGGTCCAGTCATATTTAAACTATCGAGTTGACGTTCCTGATATGTGGATGCAGGACTGTGAAACCAGTATCATCTTTCCTGCAGATGAGTAATAAATCATTTGCCTCATAGCATAATTGTTTAGTCGTGTTTTGACCAAATTATTATATCTGCCTAAATCTACCCTCCTAACGCTGCTGATTCACTATAAATTATTGGCAATATCCCCAGCCAATCAGACTGCTTATAGCATTCCACTCATTTTCACTATCTGCTTAAGTCATCAACTGGAATAAATGTGTTTTTTTTCCTTTTTTTCTGAAAACCTTATAATATGACAGGCAATTATGCTATGAGGCTAATGATGTGAGAACTTTGGCCCTGTGGAGTTTGAAAGTTAGTTTAGAATTTTGCTTTGAGTTTGGCCATTGGAAATAAATTTCATTAGTAGTATGTGTATTTCCAGCCTCAATTAATACACTACCTCATTTTACATTGATTGGATTGAAATTTTTACTGAACATCCAAAAAAAAAAACACCCCAGAACTCAATGATAATTTGCATGTAGGCATGTAAACAGTTCTGAAATTGAAGTACAGTATACATAAAGAACATACATAAGTATTACTTTTGTAACCAAATGCATCAGTGTTGTGTTTATACCGTATATAATATATCAAGTGGTTTGGTATTTGTCCTAAAATATTTGCAGAAGCAAATTTTGAAGCTGAATTTTTCACCTTTTAAAGGACACCTATTTTTAGGTTTTTATCTCTTGTTGCATAATTAAACATGTCTGGCGAATCTCAAAGTAATGCAGACTATTAAAACACTCAGTATTGGCCTAAAACATGCAGTTTTGGTTATTTGTTTTGTGCACACATGCAGGCAGATGAATTTGTGTATCTAGGATCAGTGGCCACCAACAAGGGAAGCAGCACACTTGAAATTTGCAGATGTCTAGCAATGACAAGAAAGGCAGCGCAAAATATGGTCATAATCAGGAAGAGGCACAAAGTTATCCTTCCACTCAAGCTGAGACTACTTTATGCCATCGTCTTTCCCATCGCTGCATATGACGGCGAGTCGTGGATTACGCTGAAGGCTGACCTATGCAGAGTAGACACTTTTGAGATGCAGTGCTACCTGACAGTGACAGATAGAAGAACTATTATCTGGGTGCTCAAAAAGGGCGGCAGCGATTTGATGACTCGACACAGCATCCTGAAGAGGAAGATGCAGTTTTTTTTGGCCATGCTGCCGCTAAGGAGGACGATCAAAATGGGCAAGGTGAATGGCAAGTCTGCACAGAAGGCAAGGCAAGTCATCGCAGGGTCAACGGTGCTGTTGTTTGGTTTGGGCAACAAACAACACGGGGTGGCGGCGTCAAATTGCGGTGAACACACGGCATCGTGAATGACATCTGATTAAAGAAGAAGGGTTTGTGATGTCACATTCAGTTCTGAGTGAGACATTGAGGAGGATGGTGATGCAAAATATCACCACCTTAATTCAGAAGCGACATCTGTGCTTCTACAGGCACATGGGTCATGAGTCGCTGGCAGATCTTGTCTGCTCCAGATCCGTGTGCTTGGTGAGGCAGGTGGCACAGCTAATTCTAATTTCCATGAAACCTTTCTCTTTTCAACAGCGGAATCAGAGCATAAGTGAGGCGGTCATTGCACTCTGTCCGTCTGTCCTTGCAAAGTCAGGTCAGGACATACAGCTTGACCTTGAGACTAGCACCTGTGGCTATGATTTTAAAGACAAAAGGCCAAAGGTCACAGGGTCGTATATCCAATCCAAATCACTTTTGACGTAGAGTGACTTTATTACCAAGGCCACGGCCATCAAATTTGAACACAAGTGAGTTCTGTGGGTCTGCATCTCTGTTGAGCGCAATTCTAGATAAAGGTGCTGTCTACAAACTATCTAGGGGCCAGTCGTTCATGGTGGACCATTAGAAATGATTACCGTATTCTCCTGATTACAAGTTGCTAGTCGCACGAGCCAAAAAATGCATAATGAAGAAGAAAAAACCGTGTATTAGTCGCTCTGCTTGGGCGCGCAGCTGCAGGCCGTGAGCTGCAGCTCGTCTCCTCTAGCGGCTGTCAGTGTGACAAGCACCCTATAGTCGAATTTATTCAAAATATAAGTCGCTCCGATATATTTGTCGCTCCCCTCACCAGACTATGCAAAAACCCGCAACTTTTAATCTGGAAAATACGGTAAATAGACGACCTGCCGGTCAACTCACCTTACAGCCTCACAGTCATCATACTAGTACAGTATGTCTGTCCTTGTCTTACTTGTGCCACACGCTGAAGGAGCCTGAAATGCAGGCTGGGTGTTTCCTCACTCACCCTGTGGTTAGATACGGTTGCTAACGCCATAGTAGCTACTGCTCAGTGAGTACATATGTAGCAGATTGGCCACGAGCTAGATTACCAATATCACAGACAGCACCTTTGAAGCAAAGTGTACATTTTCATTAATGAAGGATATATATATATTCATATTCAGATGTACAACATCGTAGCACTGTGCTCACATATGCAGAGTATGACAGCTATGTGAACATGTTCTACATCTGTGAGTAATGTGACAGGACCTTCTCTGCTCCGCATCTAAGTAAGACGTCCTGGCATTAAGTAAAGAGAGTTCAGGGAACCAGAGTAATGCTCCTGTGTCTTTAATGTTTATATTGTGTTGTCTCCAGGAGGACACCCCCTTAAAGAATGTATCAGTGCCCAGTCAGACTGCTCGGGGCTGGATCCCACGGCCTGGACACTTGCGTCAAGGCGTCTCAGTCGTTCTCTCTCTATTCTAGTGCGGTAATTTTAGTCATGACGTTGGACTGTTAAAATGAATCCTCTGACGTGGTTAGGAGAGTGGTGTGGTGGTGGTGGGGGTGGGGGGGGTACAAATACACACCAAGTCTCCAAAGTCTACCCATTTGTCTGGAGGAGGAAGTTGGTCACGTCGGGAAGAAGGAAAACCTCAAAGAAAAAGAGAAGAGAACATGAGAGATTGTCTGAGAAGCAGTCACATGACTTTTTCACAGGTGAGTTAACATTCACTGGCCAATTATGAAATGTGACTTAATACTTTTACTGCAGTCTTGGATTCCCTGTACGTATTTTTTTCTCACTTACTTAATTCTTCTCTTTCACAAGAATCCAGAGGCAAATTTACTTGATGACTACTAGTTTGAGATTTATTTTAACCCTGAAAGACAGAAATGGTCACCCACAGCACAGTCAAAAAGCTTTCAAATGTATTGTTATTTATTTACAAAACCATTAGTAAATTCTTCTTTTTCAACAATACAAATGACAAATTGGAACTTTAACTATTAACTGCTAGAATATGTTTGAAAAGCAAAATGAATGTGGGACAGTCAGACACAGCAAAAACTCTTCTACCTAAGTCTTTAAGGGTTAATGATAGAAATAAATAACCAACAAATAGATCACAATTTAATGTCGATAAACTTTATTGATCCCTGGGGGAATTCGCAAGTGACCTAGTACTGTACTGTCTTTTGCAAACTGATGGTCGTGACTAAAAATGGGTCATCTGTATTTAGTAGGCCATTAACTGGCACAAGACAAAAGAACAGCAAAAAAAAACCCGTAAAAAAAACATAACAAGTCTTAACATGACAAAAACTATGTAAAGGAACAAGACCAAAATGTGCAAAAGGTGCAATGAGAATAATGTTAAAATGTACAACTTGATAAAAATGATGCAAAACAGGCAACAAGTCAAAAATAATGTGACAAGAGGAAAACTGTGTGTGAAAACATGACAAGACAAAAACACAAACATGGTGAAAGTGATGCAACTTGGCCAAATTTGCTTTTCTGTAATAAAAAAAAATGACAAAAGACAATGAAATATTTTTTAAAAATTGACTTTTTTAGACATAGTAGTTTTTCAGTGACACTCCTGTCAGTGAAAATCAGGAAACTGAGGCCGTGTGAATTCTGTTCCATTCTTACTCAATGTGCGACTTCAGTTGCTCAGCAGTCGGGGGTTTCTGTGGTCGTACTTTGTGTTAATGCGTCACACATTTTCAATGGGACACAGGTGTGGAGTCCAGGCAGGCCTTCTACTGCAAAGTAACACCTGCAGAATGTGTCTCGCTGAAATAATCAGGGACGTCCCTGAAAAAGACGTTGCTTGGATCAAGCATTTGTTGCTCCCAAACCTGTTTGTACCTTTTACCACCAATGGTGCCTTCATAGATGTGCAAGTCACCCACGGGGGGCGGGGGAGGGGGGGGGGTGTCACTAACACACCCCCATACCATCACAGATGCTGCTTTTAAACTGATAACAATCTGGATGGTCCTTTTCCTCTTACCAGAATTACCAAAAACAACTTGAAATGTGGACCTCTCAGCCCACAGCACATCTTTCCACTTTGCATCAGTCCTTATCCTTATATCCTTATGTTGGTTTTCAATCTTGCCACTTACAGAAATTTCTCCAGATTCTCTGAAAGTTTTGATGAAATCCATAATTTCCTTGAAATGAAATGTAAAGAAAGGTCCTGTTGGATTAGTTGCTCATGCATTTGTTCACAATGTGAACCTCACCCCATCCTTGCTCGTGAACGAGTGAGCCTTCCAGGGATGCTCCTTTATACCCAATCATAACACTAAGATGTTTCCAATTAACTAGTTCAGCTGTGGAATATCCCAAACAGGTGTTCTTTGAGCATTTCTCAATTTTCAAAGTCTGTTGTTGCCCCCGTCCCAGCTCTTCTGGAACATTTTGCAGGCACCAAATTCAACATGAGTTAATATTTGCATAAAAGCAATAATGTTTCTCAGATTGAACATTAAATATTGTGTCTTTGTAGTGTATTCAGTTGAATATAAGTTGAAAAGGATTTGCACTTCATTGGAATTGGGATTTGTATGTCATGTTTTTTTTTGTAGCTTTATTATAATGTGTTACTTCCTTTAATGGACAAAGCCACAGGAGCCACGTCATTTGACGTCATTCCCGGCGGCAGCACCGTCCAAAGGTCCCGTCTGATCAGAACTGTCCGCTCATTTCCCAGAACACCACATTCTTCCGCAGGTTCTTGTTCTGTGAGGAGGTTATTGTGGCTTTGCACTTGTGTGCCTATGTGTTCTTTTTTTTCTTCGTCTTGGATGCCTTTCCGGAAGACATTCCAGATGTGAGGCAGCTCGCTCTCCAGCACGATAACGTATAACAGAGCGGTGTCACTGCCTCCCACATACTGTAGCTCTGCAAAGTCCAAAAACTATGCAAACAGTCACACGATGAACAACCTCAAAGTTTTCATGCATTTTTTTTGTCAAGTTTTGTTCAGTTGCTCTGTTGTCTTATTCATTTTTGTCCATATTGCTTATCGTGTAGTTCAATGTTGCTCTGTTTTCTTCATTTTGGTTTAGTTTTGATCATTTTGCTATATATTTCATTTATTTGGCTCATTTTTTTTGTTCATTTTTGGTTAATTTTGTGATTATTTAATTCATTTTCCTCATTATTTTGTTCATTTTTCTTTGTATTGTCTTCATTTTGCTTTTAAGTTTGATTATTTTCTTCATTTCTATTAATTTTCTTGATTTTGTTCATTTTATTATTTTCTTTATTGTTTTGTTTATTTTTCTTCATGTTGTGTCCTACATTATACATTTTGTTCATTATTTTCTTATTTTTTTCATGATTGTGGTGATTTTGTCATTTTCTTGATCATTTTGCTTCTTATTTTGTTAATTTCATTATTTCTTTATTATTTTATTCACTTTTCTTCATTTTGTCTCCTATTGTTGTTCATTATTTTCTTAATTTTTGTTCATTTGTTTGATGGTGTTGATGATTTTGACATTTTCTTGTTAATTTTGTTAATTTTAATCATTTTCTTTGTTATTTGGTTTATTTTTCTTCACGTTGCTTCCTACATTATACATCTTGCTCATCATTTTCTTGACTTCCCTTCATTTTTTTATGACTTTGTTCATTTTATATGAATCTTCTTAATAATATTGTTTGCTTTACTTCTTACTTTGTGCGATTTTCTTTATTTCCTTGATCATTTTGGTCATTCTCCTTCATTTTACATTTTGTTTCAAATTTTCTTTATGTTGAACATTTTGTTCAACTTAATGCTTACCGCTGTTTCCCTTTGTTTTTCACCTGTATTTTGGAGTTTCTGCAAATTTAACTCCTCGTCTTCTCTGACATGGAACCTGACTGAGACAAGATGCTTTGTCACATGATAAATCCGATGTCACAAGTCTTAACTCAAATTTGACACATGTAAAGTTACTGAGCTTTGTTTTTGTGGGACAGTGAACTTTAAAAGTGACCTGATTTTGAACTTGGGTGGGTTTTGGAGGAAACAGAGCATCTCGGTTTACAGAGCTGGAATATTTAGTCTGGTTGTTAAAATGTAGCCTATTAGATGTTCCCCACCTACCACCGCCACCAACTGGTCATGGGGGTTTTCGCTGTGTCGTGTTAAAAGTCTGTCTTTGCCAAAACTGAGGGTGAAAATCTGAAATGGGTCCCGCCCAGAGGCCGTATGAATTAGTGGACAAAGTGATCGTGATGGCTGCCATTGGTTTTTGAATGGCTGCTTTGAAGTGTTGTCACTTCCTGGAGGACATTTTGGAGCCAAAAACAGGATGTAACCATTTTACAGGGCTACCTGTAAGCTAATGCCAACTGCTAGCTTACTGATGTGGTAAAAGTTCACCAAGCATTGCCAAACAAAGTCATATTACGGTGTTGTTAATGTAAGCACTTACCCACAACTGTCTAGCGATTGAATAGGTAGATACCAAGCTACTAAGGTCTGACTTGGTCCGATTCCACTGGCCAGTCAAGTTACCATAGCGACCTGTCAATCAAACCCCAGCACAGCAGAGATGTGTCAGATTATTTGCCATAATATCCTAATAACAGAGCAAAAAGTTAAAGATTTACGACCAGATCACTTATTAGAGGGTCCCAATAAAATGATTGAGACCATGATGACTCATGACAAAAATTTAGTCACTTAGTGTTTTCAGGGAGAAGTGTCACTCTGTACCATGTGTCTCTGCGGGAGTCTGGGCTTCTTGGAGCCAGTGTTCAACAGAGGCATTTTTGGATGGTGTTTAAATGTGGCTTTTTCTTTTCATGCTACAGCTTTGACTTGTGGGAAACGCGGTGAACTGTGCTCACAGACAGTGATTTCAGTGTTCCTGAACCCGAGCAGTAGAGAATCATATTTTAACTGCAGTGCTGCCTGAGGGCCTGAAGATCACAAGCGTCCTGTTTTGACCTTCGACCTTCGGCCTTCCTCCTGATTCTCTGAATCTTTAAATGATATTACACACTGTAGATGGAGAGATCTTCAAAGCTTTTGCAATTTTACATTGATGAACACTTTTCTGAAATTGTTCCAGAATTTTTAGATGCAGTTTGTCACAGATTAGTAAACCTCTGCCCATCTTTACCTCTGAGAGTCATATTACTGTCCAGTTAACCTAACTAGTTTCCAAATGCTCCTTCAAATGTTCTTGATTTGTGCCAAACACTTTTCCAGTCCTTTGCTGACCCTGCTGGAAATCTTTTTGAGATTTGCTGCTCTCATCAGATTCAAAATGAGCAAATGTTTTTCATAAAATGGTCGAATTTTTCAAAATATGATATGATGTTTATGTTCTACTGACAATAAAATATGGGTTTATGAGATCGGAAAATCATTACATTCAATTTTTGTTTATATTTTAAACAGCACCCCAAAAAATATGCAATTGAATATAGACATGCGATTCGGTGAATTATGTTGCTTTAAAAACTCAAGATTATGGGAGTTTATTATGTGTTTTTCCATATTTAAATTCCAAGCAGGTGCCAAATTTAGAGAGTAAACAGTTTTATCATGTCTCTGTTAAAGTGTCGGAGTAAAACCATTACCACGAGCTGCGTCTGTTCTTCGCAGGCTACAGGTTTTGTTTATTCACTTCTGTGGCCTTGCTCTGATTTCAGGTGAAATTACATCATTGCCATCTGGAAACTATTTTAACATGAAAAAAACAAAAAAACAAAGTGATGCTCCGTCAGAGCACAAGTTTGGTCATGTAGCGGCTCTGCCTGGACATCAGCCCACTTTTATCTAACACACAGACAGTCGGGCCAGAGTGAGAAAGAAAGCAACAGAGAGTTCCAGGAATCAGACCATGAAGGCGGCGTTGTCTTCCCTGTCCTGCTCCTCATGTCTTAAACCCAGTGACACGAGCAGTGACCACCCAGGACAGGCTGTGTCTCTTCATTCGCAGGGACATCACTCGGCCACGTCCGAGCCTCGCAGCGTGTGCAGGATGTCTGAGGGGGACGTCACGGTGCTGCCGTTCGGACCCTCGTCTCTGGACGTGACCCGGCAGGAGCAGAGGACACTGACCCGGCTGTACTGTCAGAACGGAGGATACCACCTGAGGATTTTACCAGACGGGACAGTGAGTGGAGGGAGGCAGGAAAACGACCCCTATGGTGAGGATGGATCTCTGTGGATTAATATACTGTATTATCTTCAGTGGTGGGTAAAGTAAACAGAAACACTACTCAAGTAAAAGGATTGTTACTTTATAATATAATGGCTCAACTAGACCTATTCATAAATATAATATATTATATAATTCATATAATATAAATCTTATAAAAAAAAATAGAGAGCAACTTTATAACGCAAGCTCAAGCAGCTATGTTGGTCATTTTTGTTTATTTACATTATTATCTTGTTCATTTAGTTTATTTTCTGTCCATTTCGTTGCTTGTTTTTTTCCATTTTGTTGCCTGTTTTGTTAATTTTTTTTATTAGTTTTGAAACTTTGTGTGCATTTTGTTGCTTAGATTATCTGTTTTGAAAACAAACTTGATTCATTTGTTCATTTGAATTGACTGTTTTAAATTACAACATTTTTACTCCTACTCACTGGGCTGTGGCCAAATGTAACCAAATGTACATGTTATTTTATCACAAATGTAACTGAGTAAGATTAAAAGTATTTTACCAAACAACTACTCTTAAAAGTAGTCTTTTTTACTTAAGTAGATATAAGAGTAAATGTACTTAATTACTACCCACCTCTGATTATATTTAACACTGAACAAACAAGGAATGTAAAGTAATCCATCAAAAAAGTGCTTTTCCTGTAAATATGGCCATGTTTGTTTTTTTTTTTTTGGTTCTTTATAATTTTTGATAATTTTTGCTAATCTTTGTGTTCATTTTTGCCATGCTTTCTTAATTATTTGATTAGCTTTACTATTTATTTGATTGTTTTTCTTTACTCTTTTCACGTTTTTGCTTCTATCATAAACTTCCCCAAAATTTCCCAGAATCCAGGGATATAAAAATGCCCCACAATGTTAAAACACAACCTGTACATGTCTGAGAAAAAAAATCCACTTTTCCAAAGCATTTCATCTCAGCCGGTCTGGTAAAGCGCCCCTGTGTTTACATCTTTAACTACTTACTCCTGGTACACATTTACATTTCAGAGCCCGTAAAAATGTGCAAATATTTATTTCAGGAGAGAAATTACAGCAACAATGAGTTTATCTTTCACTTTGGCCCTGGAACGACAACAGAAACACGGAACAGCTTGTTGAACGGTGTGATATCTCTGTGTCGCAGACATCCTGAAGGTGAAGGCTGTCGCTGTAGGAGTGGTGGTGATAAAGGGCGAGAGGACAGGACGATACCTGGCCATGAACAAAGATGGACGCCTGTATGGAGCTGTAAGTTACACCGTGAGTTTATACACGAAGAGATGTGAAGTGTGCCGTGCAGAGTGACTGCCAACAGATTCAAAACAAACTCGGAAAGAAAACGTGACACTTTTAGCCCCGTAAAGCATTTTTAAAACCCAGTGACACCCTCGCATTGTTCACTAAGTTGGTCTGTATGAAATCACAGTCTTTGTTTAAAAGCTCTAACTCCTCCACAGGTTTTATGATACTTGCAACACTGGAAATTCGGTGTCTCTTGTGGCCCGGAGTTTTTCCAGTAAAATATAAATCATAATGAGTAACAGTTTGTCACTGAGATGATATAAGGGATTAAGAAAATACAGATTTGACCCACTTTCTTATGTCTGTTATCCAGTAGCAGTAGCATAGTTTTCCCTAAACTGTATGACTCCGAAAAAGAGCTCTCAGGTAAATCTGGCAGGCATACTGCTTTGTGTATCGTTCCGGTCAAATACGCAATAAACTAAATACTAACAAAGAGAACTTGGACCTAAACTTACAAACATAAAAACTGACTTGCCATTTAGTCTACATTTTTACTGACAGTGTCACCATGACATCATCAGGGTTCTGATTACTGTATTTGTTCTACACAGGAAAGCAGACTTGTTACTGCCTGTTACAGTTTTCTCTGTGATTTAATGAAAATTAATATTAACATCAGTTCTTGTTTAGTAGCGTTTCTGGTTTTCAAGCTGTCAGTTCAGCTAGTGTTTGCTGTAAATATGGTTGTGTTAATTTTTTGGTTCACAATGTTATTATAGTAATTTTGTAATTTTTTGATTATTTTCCTCATTATCTTGCTCAGTTTTGCCAATTTTCCCATTTATCCTGTTTGTTTTTCTTCATTATTTTGTCAATGTTAGCTACTTGATTATTGTATTAATTGTCACTACTTCGTTTACTTGATTTGTTTGTCCACTTTTACTTTTTTTTCTCAATTATTTTGATTGTTTTGTTCATTTTCTCTATTATAATGTGATTTACAAAAAATGAATAATAAAATCAATTTTTGTTTTGTAGGTCTGAAATATGCAGACAAGCTAAACCTAGCTTGTCAGCATATTTCAGACAGTTGAGACCAAAACTGAAATATGTTGATATACTAACAAGGTAAACTTAGCTTATTAGCATATTTCAGACCTATTAAACCAAAACTAAAATATGCTAATTTGCTAGCAAGATGACCTTAGCTTGTTAGCACATTTCAGACCTATTAAACCAAAACTGAGATATGCTGATACGCTAACATGACCTGCGACCTTCTGACCTTCCCTGTAACGTCGACCCAAGGAGACCGCTCCCCACTCTCAAGCCACTGCAGTACTGGCTAAAGATCAGTGTCCGGACGCTGCTGTACTCTCCAGTCCGGTTGTGTGAGCTCTCGCTCTCTAACCTCCTTCTTCTCGCAGCACCAGCAGCTCATGGACGGCAAGATAGTGCATCAGCGTTGGCATGTTGTGGCCCCGCTCTGTGTGCCATGCTGAAATTAAAGGCCTGTCGTTCTTCCAGCCACCTGGCCCTCTGGCTCCTAGTATGCCATCAACCACTGCAGGGCAGCATGTTCAGTCCTGATGACAAAGGGCGCACCACACAGGTAGTATTTGGAGTGCCTTACAGCCGTCACAGCAGCCAGGAGCTCACGTCTTGTGACAGTAACATTGCTCACTTTTATTGTGGACCCGGCTGAAGTATGCCATGACCTTCTCACCCTCAGGCCCGACCTGCGAAAGCCCAGCACCCAGCCCAACATTGCTGGCATCCGTGTCCAGGACAAACGGGAGGGTGGGGTCAGGTGGGGCAAGGATTGAGGTTTCTGTCAGTGTCAAATGGCACAGGGTGTCAAATTCCAGCTGACATTCCTGAGACCAGCTAAAGGCACAGTCTTTTTGCAGCAGATGGAAGAGTGGTCTGGCTATAGACAAAAAGCCCTTCACAACCCTCCTATAATAGGAGGCCAACCCCAGGAAGCTCTTAATCTATGACCGGTCTGAGGGAACGGGCCAGTCCTTAATGGAGTAAATTTTCTCCTCCAGTGTGCTGATGCCCTTGTGGCCCAGTTTTTGCCTGAGAAACTCCACCTTCCTCCTCAGAAAGTGGCTCAGAAAGCAGCTGCCACCCTCCCCAGTTCCTGCCTCAAGGATTCCAGTGCTGGATCCCAGGAACTCCCATAGACCAAGAGGTCTTCTAGGTACACCAAGCACTGTTGGCGGGAGATACCAGCAAGTACTCTGTCCATGATTCTTTCAAAGGTGCCTGGGGCATTGCAAAGTCCAAAGCTGAGGACTCTAAATTGTCAGAGTCCTCAGTTAGTACAGAAGGCAGTCTTGGGTCTGGATTCTGTAGAGAACGGTACCTGCCAGTATCCACTCCGGACGTCTAGGGTGGAGAACCAGGAGGATCCTGCCACTAAGTCCAGGGACTCATCGATCCTGGGGAGGGGGTAAGAATCCTTTTTGGTGACTTTAACGGTCTGTAGTCAGCACATAAGCGCATCTGTGTGCTGTTCTTCCTGGGTACAATACCACAGCATAGGCCCAGGGGCTTTCAGGTGGCTCAATGATGCCTGGCTTGATTATCTCCTCCAGTGCTCTGTCAGCAGCCTCCTGATGCACCATGGGGAGACGTTGTGGATGCACTTTAATTGGGTGCACGTCCCCAGTGTCAATTACATCCTCTACCAGGTGCATCAGACCCACTTCACACTCGTTGAGGGTGAAAATGTCTTTATACTCCAGCAGCTCCCGCCACAAACTCTCCCACTGCTGTTGAGTCAACCCCTCAAAGTTCTTGGACCGTAGTATTGACTGCTACAACAGGAGAGTGTGGAACTGTTGATGGGTGGGCCAACTGCAGGCACTGTACACCAAGAAGTGTAAGGAAGCCCTGACGCAGGTCTAGAATGCAGCCAATGGCTTAGAAGAAGTCCAACCCCAGAATACAGGCATCATTTACGTCCACCACCCATGCAGCAAAAGGCACCAAAAGGTCTCCCACTTTAAACAGGAACACACATGTCTCTCTCATCGGGGCCACCTCACCAGTTACCGTTCTCAGTTGCACATCAGTAGGTTCCACGGCAGCTGCAGCAGTGACCACATCAGGGCATACCAGCATTGCATTTGATCCTGTGTTTACCAGGGCTGTACATACCACACCTTGCACTTCTAGAGGAACGTGGCAAAAGTCCCCTCCATGGGTCCAGCAAACCACAACGAGGGAGCCCGGCAGAGATGGTGATGACGTGTGGGCGTTCCTCTTCCAGGCATGTGTCCTCCCACCTACACAGGCCCCCTGGCATTTCCCTGCACCTCAGCAAACCTGGGGCACTACCTGAATAGGTGACCAGTCTGTCCACACCCCCAGCAGCTCTTTGGATGACAGCGTAGCTGACAAGCAGGACTCCGTGACTGCAGGGCAGCTGCCTGGACCTCATTGTGTGACCCTTCTGAGCTTGCAGGTTGTGCAGCAGGTGTCGGCAGGTCTCGCTCCTACCTCTCCAATGCCAACATGTCTCTGATGTACCCCAACCAGAGCAGGATAGTTCCTTCTCTCATCATGGCTCAGCAGGAGCAGGCATGCAGCAGCATCATCAGACAGGCACATGGCTAACTGCAGTGCTTTGTGTTCTTCAGACCAGCTGGCAGCAGCAGCCAAAAGTTCAAACTGAGCCTTAAAAACCTCCCATGATGTTTTACCATTAAACTTTGGCATCTTTACGTTCACTGGTGCTATATCGCCCTGGATGCCGCCATCCTTGTTTACAACTCGGGGCAACATGGGCTCCACCCCGCCGGAATTGCAGTCATGGCATGAAAATCTTTGAGCCTGTCTAGCCAGAATCCAGCTACTTCAGCCGCAAGTAGCAATGCAGTCTCTCTCATGGGGTTAGCCGGGGTCCGCGGACGAACATCCATGTCTGCCTTTTCTTTCTTAATCCTTACCGTAGACATACTTGTGAGTTGTGTTTTTGTGCGCAGCGGACGGTAGCATTAACTGTTAGCGTCCAGCATCAGCTCAAGTGAATCACTTCTGACACCAATGTAGCATCTCTCAAAAAGTAGATGGTGCTTCACTTTACGGATGGCTTTATTGCTGAACCAGCGCTCACAAGAAATGCCTTAAAACATGAACAGGCAACTAATAATTTATCTCACCAGCACATATGCACATACTCAGCAAGCAGCACACTTCACTTCCACACAACACACTTAGGTCACACACACTCCGGCATACGGTATGTGCCCTCACAGAACTCATCTTAAAGAGACAGTAACACAACAGTGGAGCAGAACAGCAACATAACACAAGCACTTTCATTACTTAAAGGTCATTACAGTACCTATTAAACAAAAAATGAAATATGCTAATACGCTAACAATGTAAACGTAAACCTAGATTATTAGTTGGCCAGCAAGCGAGGTCCAGAGAGCTGCCTTGAAGGGAAAACATTTGAACCCAAAAACCTTACTTTTAAGATTGTAATGATTGTGGGTGTTTGAGAAAATCATCATAGATGGAGTTTTAGTCTATTTAACGAACAACAAAAACAAAGGTTTTTATATTTTATTTGGAGATACTGGTAATTGAACTTTTCACACATGCATAGAATAAATTGAATTTCCAATGAAATAAGATTGGGAAATAATAGTTGGGTTTCCATCCAAGGAAGTATCACATTTTTTAAAGCAATTTTCAGAAATTCGATAAAAGGAAATTTGCACCTACGTCTGTTTCCATCAACTACCTTTAATGTGGGAATGTTTATTTATTTATTTATTTATTGGGTCTATTTTTATTTTCCCAGCAAACACTGAATGACGAATGTTACTTCCTGGAGAAATATGAAGAAAACCACTACAACACTTACTGCTCTCAGAAGTACAACTGGTACGTGGGGCTGAAGAGGAGCGGCCAACCCAAACCAGGACCGGACACCCACCAGGGACAGAAGGCCATTTATTTCCTACCGAGACCTGTGTGATCAACTCGTAAACCAAAAGAAAAAATCAGACACTTGGCATGTGAAGGTCTGTTAAAACAAAGTATCACATTAACAGATGTATTTCTCTAAAGCATCATAACTGCAGAAGAGCTTGAGACCCTATTGTACATAATGCTAGATGTACTAATAATTCAATCTCTGTTTTAATTGGAATATCCTGTTGAAAACACTGGATCAGGATATTTGTGCATCTTCAATTCTTACCTATCATCATATCATCTAATGTTCTTCTCCTGTGGACATATACAGTAAAGGGCCTCTCACTGCAAACTGAAGAATGTGTGCAGTATTAGTACATGTCAGTGTTGACGAATGTGTTTTCACTTTGAACCCTGGTATGAAATACCACTGCTGGAAGACAGCACCGGACCAGCTTTACACATAGTTTTTCAATTGATCATGTCTGGCACAAAGGAAACCAACAAGCAGTAAAAAGAATAAAAGCTCAGACTGTCTGGCACGACACACACTTTCCAGGGAGGCTACAGTCTGTAATATTAGCACTAGACATCGTACAGTTCTGATGCTTTGCTCAGGTGTTCTTCAGTAATGTTGCAGCTTCTTGACAGTCTTACTTTTGTTTTTCTAAGGCTTGTCTTTAATGAGAAACTGATAAATCCTAATACGAAATACATCCTGCTTCTTCCAACACATGGGAACAATCAAAAGAATTGAAATGCCTTTGCATATATTGTGCTTTCAGATGGCCTAAGATTTACATTTACAACTGATGTGCATAATATTAGAGGTAAAAATGCTTTGTCTCTTGAGGAGATGACTATTATAAGAAGGAGTAATTTGTTTTGTCACTGCAGTGTTACTTTTAGTTGCTGCTACACATGACAGTCTTCAGTGCAGATAAAGTTCCAGTACTGGGTACAGTTACTCTCTAGTTGCCCCACTGAGGGTCTTGTGTGTAAGACTTAGGACGATGTAGGAGGATCTCATCACAGAAGTGGAATATAAGATCTGTAATTACATTTTATTAGTGTATAATCATGAATAAATAAGGTTTTTGTTAAAGAGAGTAAGCCATTTGTATTAAACATTCTCCCAAATCCCAAGTTCACTGTATAATGACTAATAGGAAAAGTCTGAGACAAACCATGGTGGTAGTTTGCCTTTGTTGTCTCTTTCATGAGGTGTTTTGGCATTAAAAACTACTTTGTTTGGGTTAGGAAAGTGTAATCAGGCTGATGGTTCCTTAGAGTTAGCAAAGATGGGTAAGTATGAAGATTAGACACAACATGCTTCACAAGGTCTCCCACATGACAGTACGTGTGTTTGGCTCATGGAAGTATCATAAGAACCAGAAACCAAACCAAATTTAATGCTGATCCCCACAGTGGCCATTCACCGGTGCTACCCTCTCCCCCAGAAAGTATTCTCCCTATAATCCACCATGATAAAAGAGATGTCTGTAAAACTGCTGACAGGACACCTACAGCTGTATAAAAGGTTGGAAATGACATTTTAAATTTTCAGGTGTTATTACACGAAGGTTTGGTCATGACCCAAAGCTTATACTGTACCTATGGTCATGAGCTTTGGGTCATGACCGAAAGAGCAAGATCCAGGACACAAGCGGCTGAAATGAGTTTCTGCCTTTTCGGCTGAAATTTAAAAAAAATTGCTTTATTGCCAGTGAGCAGCTTTCCCGGTGGCATGAATGGGCACAGTGTTGGATGCAATGGTCTTTCTGGTATATTTCGTACATATTGAAAGACAGGTCGCATGTTAATGAACTTTCCTAGAGCACGGAAGTCACATGTTACATGTATGATGATTTGATATCATGACTAAGCTTCCATATGTGACAACGTGGGAGTGAGCATGGGATTTTATATGTACAGAGAGAGGGAGGATGAGGGTTTGATTCAACTGGTTACAGTCTACATCGTCACCACTAGATGTCATTAAATATCACACACTGAAGAGTCACTGTAAACTGAACATCCTCCACCATGTACTTCTGTATATTTACTCCAGTTATGAACTTTCCTGAACCACGTAACTCACATGTTACATGTATTTCAGCCTCATTCTATTCCATGTCGAATATGGCAGTCTCTAAATATATGCCTCTTATTTTTAAAGCTTACACCATACTGTCACTATAATACTGTAACTTGCTTGTTTAAAATGACACTTGTGAATATTTATTGGGAAAAACCTTATGACTATGTATAATGTTATTTTTGTGAACATGATAAATGCTTTTAAAATGATTATTTATAAAAGAAAAGCAAAGAAAATGTGATGACCTTCTGATATATTATTATAAAAGTGTATTTAATGTTTATGTACTCTAAATAAAATCCATTATATGACTTTAAATACAAATTTATATAGTGTGCTTCTGCATCTTGTTCATTTTTGTTCATTAATGTGTATTATCAGTCTATTTAATTGTTATTTAACATTAAATGTCTAGAGTAGATATGTAACATGTATAACTGTGATGTGGTGTTTCTTCTCACATCTCGCAGTGACATTTTCCAAATCCACCTTTGTCATTTCAGAGACTCACAGCCATGTGAGTACAGGCCGTTTATGTCAATTATGAACAACAGTACTCACTACCCCTTTCTTCAGTGATTTTTATCTGTTTGTATAATTTTCATCATTATACATTGACACTGGAGACATCCAAATAGTGAAAGAACATGTATGAAATTATGTACTAAATGAAAAATGTTAAACAGTTAGACACATTTAGCTTCGCACACTTACACTGTATCTCATCTGGAATAGTTTTCCGTTCATCCGTAAGTTCGTTTGTGCCTGAAGGCCTGTTCTTTTTAAAAAAATATATATTCTATTTATAAAGGAACATTTTCTATGGGTCTTGAAAAATGAATAATAATCATCAAAAATGCTGCCAGCGGCTGGTGCAGCAACAGTTTATGTTCTTTAGACCATCAGGAAGTGTGTGAGTCGAGTCAATGGCACTATTACTGCTACTACAACTACTGTATACAGTAAATACATAAAATGGCAAGAAACACTCAGTCCATTTGAAAAATCTCAAAAACTTTGAATGTGTCCCCAAGAGCAGTTGCCCCAAATGATCAAAACACTATAAAGAACCCGTCTGTCAGGAGGACCCTTCAAGGTAATGAGGACCAGTCCACAGCACAGAGAGGTTTATTAGGCACCAGCCTCAGAAATCGAGAATTTACAGCATCTCAGATGATGTTTGATGGTTTTAGGGGTGAAACTTAGGCTTCATATAGTATTATTTCTCACCATTAAAATGTAGCCACAATAACTAAACTGGTAAATATTAAGCTGTAACCAACAATGAACAATTATATCTAGTTACTTTATCTGTTTAAGTACTGCTGTGAATTTATTTGTATTATATGGTAAACTGACCCCCCGTCCCGTCCCCCC
>JAQQAE010004887.1:0-18238 GCA_029823295.1 Pseudamia nigra | reverse complement strand
CTTGGTGTCAATTTTTTACATCACAAAAACCTGGCATTTGAACAGGGGTGTGTAGACTTTTTATATCCACTCTATATGTGGCAGAGTTACAAAAAGTGCCTCAGAAAACTAAGGAAAAATCTACTCAATGCACTTTATTTTGTCAACACCACCACAGGGCTCTTTAATAGATGAACATAAGTGGCACAAAAATAACTAAGAAAGATATTGGACCTTAAAACAACTTAAATTGTAAATCAGGGACTCTAGCAGGCATAAATCTGGCAGGTCAGTAAAAATGGCCCTGTTTTCAATAAATAAATGTATGAATATATTAAGCACCTGTTCATAGCTGTATGGAAATTATAGCTGTTAACGGAGTGAGATTACCACTTTTTCAATTTGTTTTTCCACACTAAAACAGGACCCTGTAGATGCCTTTTTAAAAATAAATAAATAAATAAATAATACACCGTTTTAAAAATGAGATCACGTACTCTGGATTGTGTTACTTCCTAGATCCACAAGGTGCTTCATCCATCTACTCTATGAAGTTACACCCACATAGGCAATCCCTCCATGTCTCCCTCGGTTTGCCACATTATCTCTCCACTTCGCTCTCTCAGGTTGGTGTGACCTTCATCTCCAGCTGCTGCCAGTGCACTGACCCCTCATGCATCTGTCACCCACCCATCCTGGCTGAGACTCACATTCAATACTTCATAATTAATCGCCCAGTGTGGATGCAGAAAATAAAAAAAAAAGTGGAGGACCAATCCTCAAACTGCATCTACCATATTAACATAAACCAGCTGGATGTCATATTAGCTGTAAAGCAGAGGTGATAATTAAAAATGATCTTGGCGAGAGTAAATTGGTCAGTTTGAAGATTAACTGTGAAATGACTCACGGATAAAAATGGAGTTGTACCCTCTGGTGCTTTATCAAGGATTAAATGGCACTCAATGCGTGGCAATTCTCAGTCAAGAACAAAAAGTGCTGTGAAAATGCATTACAGGTGGAATAAGTGGCTCTACTCAATTTCCATTATTTTTCAGCTTGTGTAAGTCTGAGTTCATTTCACAACCAAATCTGTCGGACAAAGATCTATCAGCAAGCTGCCAAATGCTACAGAGGGACCCTCAATTTACAAAGAAATGAAGCACCGGCTCATCTTGGATGCGTTCAACTCTGAAAGATTTGTGAATCATCTTTTCATCATACAGCAAGAGAGCTGGACTAAACACCGTCCGTCAAATTAGACTGATTCAAACAGACACAACGGACTTCCTCCTAAAGCATTTAAAGAGATAGCATTTAGACAGCACTACTTGCCAGGTTCAATTACCAAACTGCAAAATAAATTAGCTCCCTGCACTCTTTTCTACTGCCAATATAAGCCTTGAAAAGAAAGCAGCTGCGTAAGATTTCCCAAGATATGAATGAAGATGACCCCTGACTCTTCGCTGCTGATGAGTTTTCTTATACTTCCCTCTTTGCTCTTTCTCCGAGTGTGAACTTCTGCCAGTGCTTTGAGTAGGAGGGCTACCTGACATGGGCTCGGTGTGCAGGCAGCATCAAAAGCCTCTGTGATACCATGTGTCTGTGTCAGCCTGTCAGTTCACCTGCCATGGGAGGTGTGTGATGAGGAGGCATCTGTATTGTATTTCCATCACTGGCATTCAGTCCTCAGCTGTGCAACCTCAAGCCTCTTGACAGCCAACACTGCTGTATTCCCAACATGCCTTCTGAAAGCAATTCAGATAACTTTTTTCTAAAATTAAGTTGGCTCAATTCATGTGCAGTGCGCCTTGCCCACACCCTCTCAACTGAGCAATTACAGCTTCTCCCTTCTGTCGTGAATCATTTATCCATTTTGGTAGTGTTAGCATGTTTATAATATTCATCATGTTCTCTTACTTGAGCACTGAGCACAGTGTGTGTGAAAGGAATAGCCAAAAAAGGTAGCGGTAAAAGCAAAAAAAAGTTATGCAGCAGTGAGAAAACCAGCATGAGGCGGCAACAGTGTGAAGAAGAAAGTAAAGTGCAGTGGGTTAAGTGCACGCTGTGGTCAGCACAGACATGGGATGAATGACAGTGTGGGCTGAGAAAATGCCAAGGTTGTTTAAGAAGTAAAAATATGCCCCTGCCGAGAGGAACGTCAGACCTGACTAAACCATGGGCTGCAACAAATATCAAGCTGCATGAAATAGCGTGAGGTGGTGGGTACACTAAAAGTCAAACGTTTGGACACACATTTTCTTTCAGCAATTTTTTTTCCTTTAAAATTTATTATTTTCAACAATACTAATACAATCTGTGAAAAAAAAAGTATGACATTTTGTAGCAGAACCACATCATTCCATAGATGTTTAACAACCCGGAACATGTTTCAGATTAACCAAAGTAGCCACATTTAGCTTTGATGGCAGCTTTACATTCTCTCATCAGTTTCACAAGGTTGTTATTTTCAGCATTTACTTTAGACCATCAGTTGTCTTGTGCACAGGAAAAGTGGGTGGAGTCAGTAGCCTTATTAATACTAATACAACTCCCATACAAATCCATATTATTGTAAGAAATACTCAAGTCAAAGTGAAAAGACAGTCCGTCGTTATTATACAAAATGAAGGTCCGTCGATCTTAAAAATCTCAAAAACTTCAAATGTGTTCCCAAGTGCAGTCATCAAAACCATGAAATGCCATGAAGAAAATCAGCTCTCATTAGGACCGTCCCAGGAAAGGAAGTCCAAGAGCTTCAGGACTCAGAAGCTGGGGAGAGCCCTCATGAGAACCAGTTATATTTTAGTGTTTTATGGTTTTGGCAATTGCACTTGGGGACACATTCAAAGTTCTTAAGATTATTCGGATTGACTGACCTTCATTTCTTAAAGTAAAGGTAAAGTGTCTTTGTGTTTCTTGCCATAATATGGATTTGTACAGTCGTTGCAGTACACCAATAAGGCTATTGGCTCCACCTCCATCCTTCAGACCTACAACTGATGGTCTAAAACTAAGGGGCAACAACCGGGGCTGTTCAGTATCAGTATCTGAAAATACCAAGTGAATAAATTTTTTTCATGGGTCATCATGGTCTCAAACATTTTATTTGGACCCTCTAATGTGATGGTCCATCTTTAACTTTTTGCTTTGTTATTAAGATATTACAGCAAATAATCTGACAAATGACTGCCGTGCTGGGGTTTGATTGACATGTCGCTATAGCAGCAGCTCGCTATAGCAAAGTCGGACTGATTCAGACCTTCGTATCTTCTTTTTATTCAATATGGGTATAGTTATACATGAGATACCCACAGTTGCAGTGGAGTGTGTTTACACTAACAACACCTTAATATGACTTTGTTTGACAGTGTGTGGTGAAGTTTTACCATATCAGTAACATAGCGGCTAATGTTAGCTCTCCCATGAGTCCCCTGGCATGAACGCTTCGTTAGCCATGCTGCTGTTCGTCCAAATATGGTTACATCCTGTTTTTGGCTCCAACATGCCATCCAGGAAGTGACAACCCGACTGGCCTCAAAACGGCCCTTCAAAAACCAACGGGTGACATCATGGTCACTTTGTCTAGTAATATGTACAATTTACATCTAAAACACATTAAGCAGTCAAGAAATGGCACAAATTATTCGACCTGTGAAAGTTCCACTTCCAAGTGTCTCCCGGCTGAGAGAATGGTATGAGTGTGCAAAGCTGTCAAAGTTAAATATGTCTACTTTGGACAATCAAAAATATAAAACATTGAACATGTTTTTGCTTACTATAAAGTTCTGTACATGTTCTTTCACAGTTTAAATGTCATAAGTATTATCAAAAATAAAGAAAAAAAAATAACACTGACAGAGAAGCTGCGTTAAAACTTTAGAGTGGTAGCTGCCAAACAGCTGTCTTCGTTTGCACTATTCATCCTCTGGCCGGCAGCATGAGAATTAGCATGATCACACCTCGAAGGATTGTCATGTATCCGATTTTCTATCTCTAGTGATGAGAAGGAAAAGTGTGGAGTGGCAAGGGCAACAGGCATTTGGCGTGGGAAGTAAAAAACAGACTACACTGGAACAATGTGGGGGACAGGGGCGTAGGCACAAAAGCCATCAAGGGGATAGTTTAGGACAAGACCATGAAGTCCACGGGCAAGGGCAGTAGCTGTAAAATCCAATGGAGATGAGATCAGAAACCCACCTCAGCATGACGTCCATCCATCATAGGATAATCCTCAGACATGAAAAGGCAAGCCTCAAATCTGGAGGAAATCCTTATTCCCCAGATTCTGCAGCTGTCTAATGCCAAACTGACACACCCTTCACACACCTGCCCATGTTCTCCTAAAGCCTATGTGTACGTTAGATAAGGAACAGGTATGAGGCATGCACATGGTTCATTCTCATGGGTGCCACACCTGTCTTATGACCAATGAGTTTTGACGGCCAGCCTTTTTCAGGGGAAATGTTGGTCAAACAATGTGAAAGCTTGCTTTTAAAGCAAAAGTAGGTCTATTAGTTCTGATAAATATTTAGATTATATGCTGTTTGCTTCTTTTAATACGAACATGGAAAATGAGATTAATTTGCATCTGAAAATGAGCCCGAGATATATGTTCCTCATGTATTAGTTAGTTTAGTGCTGTTGCTATTTGTGGAACGCAGACAGGAGGCATGGGATTGCTTGTTGCCTGTGAGGATTATGGTTTTATTTTGAAAATGAAAATGACAGAAGTCAGGAAACAAAAGAGACTGGGTATGGGATCAAATTCATTTGACCTCAAAAATATTGCTACACTCACTAAAATGCAGCATGTGGTTCCCTGAGAAAACACGGGTTGAACAATCCTGGTAAAAAATATTACAGTTTAAAAAAAAAAAAAAAAAGAACAGGATGAACTTTATCTTACCAAAAACATGTAAGAATGTAACAGTGAAGACTCACTGGACAATAATTCAGCACCTCAGTTTCTCATTTCAAAGTATATTTACTGGATCCGAAATAGAGTGAATGATACGGTAAAGCTCCATTTCCAGAGCCAGAGGACTATTATTCAAAGAAAAATGAGAGCGAAATAAAACGCATAGAGATGCATGCCATGGTTTTTTTTCCCGTTTCTCTTGTAATACAGAGTGTGAGCTCACATTCAGCTTTTGGGATTGTTTTGCTGAATCCTGAAACACTAACATGACCTGAATGAGAAATGTCTCCTATTCACTTGCCCGGAAAAGAGCATCTATGATGAAGAAGCGTGGTACGCTTGTCTTTTTCACCCTTGCGGGGAGCAGGAGAAAACATTTATCACCACTCTCCTCTGCACAGATAAGGTGTCTCTATTTATTCAGAGTGAAAAAGATAAACCCTGAATGAAACATTGTGGGGCAGAGAGTGAGAGAAAAGAAGAAAGAGAGATGAGGAGGAGGGATGGAAGGAAAGGACAAGGAAGTAGCCTGGTTTTCAATTGCTTGTGTGTCCATGTGAGCAGATGGCGCCTATTGGAAAGCCATCCCTGCTCAGTCAGGAGACTAGAGGCTGATCCCCATCTCTATCCCCCTTCCAGCTACCACCAGCGGCAGTTTTTCCTTCCTTATGGGCCTTCTGTCTGGATTAATCCAGTCTTACTCTAAGACAGTTTGTATAATGTTATTTAATGGCACTAATCCCCGAGAGATGGAGCGTCCTATGTACAGTAGGTCTGTGCACAAGGGGCGGAAGAGGGCAGGGCTGTGGATAAAAGGACGATTTAGAAAGACAACAAGGCTGTACAGTGGGTCTGTTGAGGGTCTGCGCCAGGGACTGAGAGATACAGACTGATAGAACTGCACAGGAGATTCAACAAGGACATGAATAGCGCTTCTGTCCCCCCCAGTTCTCCACAAGACACACAAAAAAAAAAAAAACAAATAAGGAGGCAATGCTCTCTACTACTCTTCCCCCTCAGCTGCCTCCAGCCAGAGGTGAGGAGCACAGTTCACATGGTCATTTCTGACGGAAATGGCCTGTGTGCGACCAGGCTGATGCTGTGGCTGCAAAGAGGAGTATGTGCAAGGAGACTTTTTTCCTCCTCACTCACACCACACAGCTGTTGAGTTTCACCAAACAAGTTTGTACGCAGAAAACCATACCTCGGAGCGTTTCCATGCACAAGAACACAGCCTCACTGCCCACTTATTTTTACGAACTCCTACACGCATGTTGCAAAAACGGTATAGTATCTATTATGGTGACATGTCTTATTTGTTTTCACGCAGAATGGCAGCGGTAAATTAAACACTGCCCTTCATGAACAGCGAAAGAAGCGGCGTCCCGGTGTACGGCGACGCTCCGGTGCCGTCGGGCGAGGGCGTCAAACAGGCGTACAATCAAAACTTGGTGCTGGCGTTTCGCACGGGTTTGAAATCGATCCGCGCAAACAGCCGAGCAAATAGTTCCAAATAAGCCCACATTGGACGGGATACAGCAGCTTCCACGGAACTCACCTTTAGGGAGGAGGAAGAGGGACAGGAGTTGCGCAAACGCGAACAGTCCGGATACTGACGACCTCCTTAATGAGATTACAACAAAAAAAGAACAAGTCCGTAAATAAGTTCACATTTTACTCACCTCGCGTGTGAAAGTGAGGGTTTGAGAAAGGCACTATTCCGTAGGGAAACACGAGCGTATTTTCAGATCCTGCTGAAAGGCGACACGGGCAACTCCTTAACAAAAGAGTCTGTGGTTTTCGGGGACTTTCTCCACGCCCAGGTGCAGAGTCACATGATAATTCCAGGTGTGTGTGTGTGTGTGTCTCTCCTGGCAGCAACAACACACCTGTGGGATCCGCTCACGCGTTCGCCTCCGCTGTCATCGCGTCGGAGCTGGTGGGCGCGAGGACAGGAGGAGTGAGGGAGAACAGACGCGAGCAGCTACGGAAAGGAATTATCCCCCTCCCACTTTAACACGCACCGTGGGCTCTGTGTGCGGAGACAACACGCGTTAAAGTAGCCGAGGCTAGGAGAGGGGAAAAGGGAACAACTTGTATCGTTTGTTCGCCGACGCGCTCAAATATTTCCGCGGGCGCGAGAGGAGTGAAATAAACAAGGCGACGCGGTGGTTCAGTGTGTGGTGCACGAGCGACGGGGACGTTTCAGAGGAGGATCCAGGTCAAAACCAGGAGCATAGGAAGGGTTTCAGTCAAACCCTAGTGATAGTAGAGTGGTGTTTGGGTCAAACTGACCCTTTGTCACATATTTGTAAAGACAAAGTGTGTCATGTGGGGGAAAAAGGAACAAAATCATCACCAAAACTAATAAAAAACTTAAAAATGAAAACAATAAACAACATTGAAGGAAAAAATTGGATGAAAATTATCTTCACACTGAACAAAATAAGCATGAGCAAAGTTATTCAGAAAATGAAACAAAATAAAGAGCCAAATAATCACCAATATCAACAAAACTGTACAAAAAGAAACAAAACTATCCACGAAATGAACAAAGAACAAGTTGAACAAAAATAACCAAGAAAATGAATAAATGTGAAGGAAAAATGAATAAATGTGAAGGAAAAATGAACAAATATGAAGGAAAAATCAACAACTATGAAGGAAAAAAGAACAAATGTGAAGGGAAAATGAACAAATGTGAAGGAAAAATGAATAAATGTGAAAGAAAAAAGAACAAATGTGAAGGAAAAATGAACAAATATGAAGGAAAAATGAATAAATGTGAAGGAAAAATCAACAAATGTGAAGGAAAAATCAACAACTATGAAGGAAAAATGAACAAATCTGAAGGAATAATGAACTTTATATGTGATATGACAAAAATTTGACCCAAACACCACACGCGGGTTAATAAATATTCCGTTCCATTTTCTACGTCCTGTACGGCCATGCAAAGACAAAGCGCAGTCACTCCGTAGTGCAGGGTTCTGCAGCCTTTTCAAACTAAAGAGCCATTTGTGGACAGAAAAAAATAAAATGTATGTGTCTAGAGCCGCAAAAAATATCCAAACCATTAATGGGGCACATTTTAAAACCAATTTGTTTCTTATTTTGTTTGTTTCTGTTCATCTTGTTATTTCATTTGTTCGTCTTTGTTCCTTTTTCTTCCATTCATTTTGATTCCATTTGTTTTATGGATTATTTTGTTAATTTCTTCATTTGTGGAGATTTTTGTGTTGATTTCCCCCATTATTCATGTTCATTTTTCATAATTTTGTGGATGATTTTGTTCACTTTTGTGACATTTGTTCAATATTTTGATCATTTTGTTGAGTATTTTGTTCATTTTTATTATTGTGATTTAGCAAAATTTACTATTTGTCATTTCTGTGATATTTTCCTAATTGTTTTGTTTGTTTTCTGGATCATTTTGTTCATTATTTAGCTTTTTTGGGTCATTTTCTTATTTTTGTTTAAGTAAAATGAGCCATATTTTTTGGTTTGATTTATTGTATTGTTCATGTTCATTAGTTATACTTATAGTTCATGATCTTGATTATTTGGTCCATTTTGTTCATCATATTCCTTAGTTTTGTGTATTTTTTGTAATTAGGGTCCATTTGTTGATTTATTGCTTATCTAGTACATTTTGATTTATTATATGTTACTTCTATCAGTGGACAAAGCCGCAGGAGCCACTGGGGAGGAGCTGAAGAGCCACAGGTTGCAGACCCCTGCCGTAGTGGGTCCAAATAGACTGTTGACTGGGTTTGGACCTGGTGACATTCTATTTGTCTTGTGCCAAAGTCATTCAGGTTCCATTTCAGACGATAATGATGTGTAATAACTGCAAACACCATGGCAAAGTTGGTAAGTTTAGATAAAATAATGGGCAAAATACTAAAGATGAACTAAAATAAGCAATAGAATCCAAAAATAAACAAAAAAATAAGGGAAACAAAGAAAGAATGAACAAAATAATAAAAGAAATGAGAAGCAATATGATTGATTGATTGATTGATTGATTGATTGATTGATTGATTGATTGATTAAAGAAAATGAATAAAATGAGGAAGTAAAGCAAAATGAACAAAGAATTTGAAAAAAAAATCAATAAAATGAATTAATGATTCACACTATAACTCCGGCAATAACCAGAAGTGAATAAAATAATGAGGGAAATGATGAAAGAATGAACAAAATTATGAAGGAAATGAGTAGAATGAAAAATGAAGAGTACGTGCACAAAATAAAAAACAAAATGAAGCGTTGATCTAGGAAAAGAAAGAAATATACAGTAATTCCAAATGGCTTAAAACATCAAGAACATGGACAAAATGAGAAGGAAGTGAAACAAAATGAGCAACAAATTTGAATAATAATCATAAAAATCAACAAAACGCGAATTAAAGGTTAACAATATGGCCTGAATAATTACCAGAAATGAACAAAATAATAAGGGAAATGAAGTGATAATTAACAAAACAATAAAGGAAATGGGTAGTGAGCAACAACACACAAAATTAAAAAGTGAAGCAAAATGAACAAATAATGTTGGTAAAGAAACAAATATAAAGCCAAATGAATGAAAACATCAAGAAAATTGACAAAATGAGAAAGAAGTAAATCAAAATGAATAACCAATTTGAATAATAATCATGAAAATCAACAAAAATGATTAAAGATGAACAATACAGCCATAATAATGACCCAAAAAATGAACTAAATATCCCAAAACTTAACAAAATAATAATGAAAATGAGAAAAGAACAAACTAAATATTTAAGGAAAGTGGTAAAATAGATGGCAAAATGGGGACAGTCACTGGGAGCCAGTTGCTCCCAGTGAGTGTCACTGGTGTGTGAATGTGGGCTTGAATGGGTGAATGGAAATCAAAGTAAAGTGCTTCAAGTGCCATAGAAAGGTGCTACATAAGTGCAAGACTATTTACCATTCACCAGTACTAGAAAATCTAGTTTCCTTGTAACCTCTCCAGCGACTGTCGTGCCTCCCTTGAACCACCAAATATGCAAATTATGTGCATTTCCATGGCAACCTATGAGCATCCTCTGCGTGAATGTGTCCTTTACCTGCTGATTATTGGGTGACTGCTGTGCCTACATTCTGCAATCACGGCAATGCCTGTGCCTTCCTTCTGCCTCCCTCCAGCCAACTTTAGGAACCTGCCTCCTTGGTGACCTCTGTGCAACTGTGTCACCTGTGTTCAACACTGTCCCTGAACCATGGCGTCCATGGCAAGATGAGTACTTCCTGTGTACCATCTTTGAGCAGCTTCTGTCAGCCGTTCTGCTTCCTTTGAGCCTCCAACACAAACCTGCCAAATTTTATGGTTGCACAAGTGAGGCACAACGGTTTCAGTTCTGTGTAAAGGATGTATAAACAAACACAACTAAAAACTGCTTGGTAATTACCACAAGTATACCTATAGAATATATTTTATTGTCATTCAAAATACAGACCACAGGTGCACACATGAATGAAATTTTGTTGCACAGGCTCAGAATAGCAACTCACCAAAAGTTAGTAGTCCAGTTTTTTAAAATGTGATATATGTGAACTGTCCCTTAAAGTTTTAAATTGTTACATTTAGATCTGTTGCACAATGATAATCTATAACTTTTTCCATGTACCTTGTTAATTTTCACTCTAACCTCTATGCACAATATATTCGTTATATTTTAAGCAAGTGGAATGATGTTAATTCTATTTTCCCAATCAAGAGAACAACAATATAATAAATAAATAAACAAGTGGTGTTTTATACAAATGAATACAGATTAATGTGAAAAGGGGATTCAGCTTGGTTTGAAAATATTTTCAAAAACATCCACTCCTCATTTATTTACATTTCCCTGATTTTCATTTGACTATCTCCCTATAAGAGCCACATTAGTAGTCATTATAACGAACTATCAGTCTACTTGCTGTACCTTGGCTGGTGAATCGTTAATCACGAAATGTATAATTATGCAGCAAGATAAGTTTTAAAAATGTACCCATCTGTCATTACCTTCTGAATATGTAAAAAGCACCAAATCAGATATTTGTACAGTTGTTTCCTCTGAGAAAATCACAGAATTTTGGCACTGGGTGAAAAGTTGACTGCTTTGATTTTAGATAGGAGACATATGTGTGTACAGTAAATGGCACTTAAGACTGATTGACTCAATCATCAGCCACAAGGTTAGATGAGTAACATATTTTTTGCCAGAGAGGCTGGAGTTTTGCAGCTCTGTGACATGCCTTGTTGTGTGCCTGGGTGTCATTTTTAAGAGTGATTTATAAGCATGCAAATGAGGCTGTCTGTTTGGGGAGATGTGCTCCCTTCGCCCAGTGGGCCCTGGAGGAAAAGACTGGAGACTGTGTGGGTGTGAGTCAGTCCTTAACTGCTGACACAGGCACAGAGCTGGCAGAGATTCACAGAGCAAGATGGGGAGATGGCCTTCACAGGTCCTCACATTGACTGATGAGATCAAGGAGAAACTAGGCCAAGCCAGACAAGTGTCAGGCAAACAGACACCCAGAGACAGAGCGAGAGAGACAAACATTCCCCAATCACAAATAGAGCTGGGAGGGTGGAAAGTGGCTGGGTAGAGACGAGTTGTTTTGGGTCTGAGTTCGATATGTCCAAACTTGTTTGTCTAGAGAGTAATGAGGCTGCTGAGTCTTGGAACATGCTAGCCCAGGGGATGTCGGTAGCCAAGAAAGGCCAAGTCAAAGCTTTCTAAATTCACTAAAGTGGAATGGAAGTTCACTTTGTTCCACTAGATAGCCTGGCTGTGATGACATTTTGATCAATGCACCTATACTATCCTGGAACTTGCCTTTATGTTACTTGAATAGTGATGATCTGTTATCATGCTGGTGTCAAACGGTGCCATTTGTCACACCGTGTCCCTCAGCTGGTCCAGGCTGTAAATTTCTGACTATCAACACATTATACAACCTAATTTATCATATAGCATTTCAGTTGTCCATGATGTAGTGGTCGTATCAGATTCAAGGTTTGGATGATGATCTTTGCCGTGTGGATAGATTGCCCTCTATTGGTGGAGGCTGGAATTGTTTAATCAGATAAAAGCTCAATATCAATTCGAATCAAACTGTATATTAGGTGTTTTTTACAAGCAGTTTCTTAATGTGGTTCTGGCAAATCTACAAGAGTAAGTATAGAAATGCCTAAAAGATCATTTAAATAAGCACAAAGCAACAAAACAGCCAAAAGAGAAGCACATGGAGTGAACAAACACTCGGAGAGCATAAGCATACAGAAAACTAGATTTGCATTTCTTGCATTGCTGTACATATATTTATATTTGTAGACTACTCTTATAAGACATCTTTTATTCTGTTAATTTGCCGCTGTCATGACCTTTTATGTAATTGTGCTACATATTTCCTGATACAAGTTGTGGGGTGTTATGTCTTGGTTTTAGTTCTATCACAGTTTACATTTTCACAAATAACTGTCCACAGCTTGAGTAAATAGGTGTCAACGTGCTTCATTTTAAAGGTCATCAGGAGACTGAGGCATATCTTTAGTTATCATTGCCATTTCTGACAAAAATTATTTCTAGTATAAGAGTTCACTTGAAGTATTGACACAATTTTTCCCTGACACAGCTGGGTTATGTCACTGCATGACCATCGTTGTGAAGTGGTTTCAGTGCTATGTAACTTCATTGTCATTATGCATCATACCAGTGCTACCTCAAGGATAAGGCTGCCAGATATACCATGGTGACAAACCTAAAGATGCAGAGATAACAGATGGAGTAGTTCACAGACACAGGAAACTGTCATGATGGTGAATGAAAAATGTGTGAATAAAGACTCAGCAGGGAGACAAGAAGGTTATTTAAAGCTCAAGGAACACTTTGATTTGAATGCCTTCCTGACCAGCTAAGTGCGCCCCCAGCTGTCAATATGACTTATATGTAATTACACGGGGAAGAGGGCGTGTGTGTGAAGGCGGTCTACCTGTATGGCTACTGTATACAGAACTCAGATTCTGCGCAACAAACATGCGACAAGGAGACATCAGGTTTGGCATGAAACGGACAGACGGCTTATGGTGCCATTCTGACTCAGTCTGGGAATAACCACAAACTGGGAATAGCAGGGTGGCAGCAGTGTGTGGGCTGGTGTGAAACAGTCTGTGAGCATGTGTCTGGATTTCTTTGTCAGATAGACACAAATCAAGAATATTTAAGTTGGAATATTGATATTCATTGATGCAATTCGAGTGCACAGTATATTGCAGGTATTTATAGTATGCGTTTAACTATTGCAGTGTAAAGTCACATTGAGATACTGATGTAACATTGTCCCTTTGACCTTGAAGTTTAGTGAGAAAGCAAAAATTCATCATGAGTGACGTTTGTCTTCTCTTATCAGATGTCCCCTTGCACTGGCTGAGCTGTCACTTTACCCAAGAAAAATGTCATTGTTTTCCTCTCTCTGCTCATAACAAAATCTAATCACAGTTTGCCCACCTCATTCTGAATTGTCCAGGTGGCCCCACTCTGAGAGAGTACAGAGGGACTCTCAACATCAATAAATGTCTTTACCCAGGCTGATATGATGTAGTCCAGATTACACAGTGGTCTGTATACACCCAAATGCACACACGTACACCATAGCCATTCCTCTTATCACTGATCAGTGATTCAAAGATGGTGCATGTCCTTGACTGACTGTGTAAATGTGCTCTCACAGGAGGAAAACTGCACTCAGTGGTCTTATGTGCATCCGCCTACTTTGCAAAACACAGTCTGTGGACTTTTCTGACAATCTTACCGTACATGTCCCCAAACCAAAGTCGTCACACTTAACCATGATAAGCCATTCTGTATTGTGCAACATATTAGATCATGACCCAAGTATGACATTGATTTCTCTCTTTCCCAAGCTCTATGAATGATGGTTCAGGGGAAAGTAGCTCTCAGCATGCTGAAGACTGTGGACTGCCCACTGAGCCGCCTTTGGATGGGATGGTATTATGTGGGCTGTCCTACAGCCTGTGCTGAATAGCGGAAACAGCTAAGCCATCTGTTACACTCTATTTTCATCTCTCTGCCTACCAGCAGGGAAAGACATGGTCCAAAGGGACTGTAACTGCTCACACTGAGCCCTATTTGTTCAACAGGTCAAGTCTAAGCTTTGCAGCGAGAGACCACCACACCAGATCTCATTTATGGTATTGGCCCAACCAGGTGATTACAGAACCCACACAACACATGGCTGGGCAGAATTGCTGATAAAGGCAAAATACTAATAGAAAAGCAATCAGGTGTCTTCCTCAGAGAATTAAAGCGGACACTAGTGTCGCAGCTGTTAAATGACCATGACCCAATGCGTCCTCGAATGTGTTTAATCCAGGTTAAAAGGATAATCTTGAGAATGGAACTTGTGTAATTTATTTCTTAGTTTCAGGAAATAGAATTTTGTTTTTTACAGGTGAGGATGAAACAGAGGCTGGCAGGATTCATTTGAGATTACTTGGTGCAAACATGCTGTAATCCCCTTATCTGCGTACTTACCTGTCCCTGACAGTGATCCAAGCCTACCTCAATGAGCCTCATTGGCCTGACATTCTGGCAGGAGCAAATCCCTGTCTAATGTGTCAACCCAGGCAGCTTCAACACCTGGCACGCCACTGCTTATCTGCTGAGCACCCAAAAGCACCTGCATTATCCCACGGAAGCTTCACAACAAGCGAAAGGCCCCTAACATCCACACACACTGAAATTACAGTTTGTGTCACACCACACAGTCTGCAGTGCACAGCTGAGCAATAATGGCTTATGACCTGATTACAATACACATATCATATCACACATCATACAATACACAGGTTTAGCATCCTTTTACTAGTGCAAACATATTCCACACTGTGCAATATCCGTATACATGAACAATCACTTTGGACAAACCATCTCCTTCAGTGTTTTATCTTTGCTTTTATGATATTAAATTGTCCAAAGTAGCCATATTTAGCTCTGATGACAGCTTTGCACACTGATTAAATGCATGAGGTCGTCACGTGGAACAGTTTTCAATTCACAGTTTTCAATGGTCAAGAGTTAATTCGCCTGATTTCTTGTCTCCTTAATGTACTTTAGACAATCCGCTGTGTTCTGCAGAGGAAGGATGTATACAGAGTCAATAGCCCTCTTATTCATCCAGACATCATCTTCCAGGGCAGCAGCCTAAGCAGAGAAGCCCAAACTTCCCTCTCCTCAGCCCCCTCCTCCAGCTCCTCTGCGGGGACCCCCAGGCGTTCCCAGACCAGCCGAAAGACATAGTTCCTCCAGTGTGTCCTGGGTGTGTCCCAGGGTCTCCTCCCGCCTTTGGATGCCACCCAAACCACACAGCACCGGACCCTTACAACCAAGTCTTGCAGTTGGGGGCCCATAGGACAGCATAGTCATCAGGGTCTTCTGAAATCGCTCTTAGTCTGACCTGTCATCTAGGATCAATTTGCCTTGGGAGACCCTATCAGGGGGGAATTGCCCCCAACAACATAGCTCCTAGGATCACTCAGGCACACAAACCCCTCCACCACGATAAGGTGGTGATTCAAGGAGGGGAATAGCCCTATTAGTGCTACTACAACTACTGTACAAATCCATATTAAGGCAAAAAACAGTTAAGGAAAGACAAACAACAGTCCCTTATTACCTTAAGAAAATAAATGCCAGTCATTCAGAAAAATCTCAAGAACTTTGAACATGTTCTTAAGTGCAAAGCCATCAGTATGATGAAACTGGCTCTCTCTCTCTCTCTGCAGCAAAGGCAGCTCTCGCTCTTCCTTTCCTGGAATGGTCCTCGTGAGAGCCAGTTTCACTGCATGTTCCTTTCCATAACATGGATTTGTACAGTAGCTGCAGTAGCACCAACAGGGCTGTGATTTGAAAATTTGTATGAAACATCTGATTTGTTGAACACTTTATTGTTTACTACATAATTCAATACCTGCTCACTCACACTTTGAATGTCTTCAGTATTAATGCACAATGTTAAAAATAATAACAATTAAGAAAAAAACACTTAAGAAAAAGGTGTGTCCAAACTTCTAAATAGTATAAGATAATGGGCAAATAGCGGGCAAAACCAATTATTATAATTCGTCTTTATGATTTTAACAATGTTATTTGCCAGTACAAGTTGTTTCATTACTGTTTAACCTAGTATGACATGTTATCCAGGCCTGTTTGAAAAAATTCAATTATATTTTACGTATGAGGTCCAAAATGCTACAAAAATCTCAAGACATTGTACCTAAGGATCAGGGACTAGGTTTGATACCTTCTAAGTAGTGGGATAGAAAAGCTCCCTTTCATAGGAAGACATCAGGCTGATGAGCATCCCGACCAGCTGGGATGAGTCGAAAGCACCGTGATAAAAGAAGAGGAACAAGATTAGAAAATAAGCCAAAAACTGGACAGGAAATGAAATGGTCAATGTTAAATGTTAGTCTCTGGATTCATCACCATTAAACCCAGCTCAAACGTATCACAATACATAGGCACTGCTGAAATCCTCTTTGCCTGAGACCCAGAAAAAATGCAGTGAGGATTGAAATGAGAGACTAGGACTTTGAAAAGTGAAGTCACAATCCAAGAAAAATCGGTAGTACTACAACACTAATTCTTAGCCAATTTTACTTATCTCAGTGTTCTTTCACACCAAATGAACTGGTGATGTGAGAACCAAAGTTCTAAGTTGTGACCCATTTTTTTTTCGGTGTGAATGCACCAGTCAGTTCAAAATTCGGTTGTGGAACTGGAACCAGCATGGAGCCCTGCCAATGTGAAAGGAGCCTCGGTGACTGTAATCAAGCCCCCAAAAACAACAAACAATCTTCACAGTGTTCTGTCAAATGGCATTGTGCTGATTGTGCTTAATACATCAGATTTAGGAATCACTGTGTTATTAGTGCAAGAGTATGTATAAGCCATCATGCTGTTTATTAAGCCTTAATAATCCCTGGCAAGAGCCTCCAAAAGCTTCAATACATCCAAAACAGTGCTGCCAGGATCCTGACGAGGGGATGTAAATTTGAGCGCATCACCCCAATCTTTCCGACACTTAACTGGCTCCCCATCCATCTCCATATTGAATACAAGCTCTGTTTACTCACCCACCAATACATCCATGGAAACACCCCATGATACAGTACCTCACACCACAATCCACCACAAGATGTCTCTGGTCTACAAATACTCACTGTCTTTGCCCACCCCAGGACCAAACTGCAGTCAATGGGGAACCGAGCCTTCTCAGCAGCCGCTCCACGGCTCTGGAACACCCTGCCGCATGCCTGAGGGCTCCACAAACTGTGCACCACTTCAAAAAGCATCTAAAAACTTTTTTATTCAGAAAAGCCTACTAAAGTGAATGCAAGTTTGTTTAAGATATATTCTTTTAAGGTATATTTTATTCTATGTATAAGTGTTTTTAATCTGTATTTGTGTAGTACTTTAAGATTTGTCTTAAATGTAAAGTGCTATATAAATAAAATGAATTATTATTATTATAAAGGTATAGTACCAATTTTTTTCAAAATAATCAACAGGCCTTCACAGAAAGCAGAGCATGCGTGTGAGTGTCTCTGCTGCCATCTGGTGGCATGATGGTAGTATGGCCCCATCGGGGGGAGGAAAGGAGGAGCCACGAGGAGATGGAGCGCGCGCTTTATTATCGGTCCTCGAAAACATGACACAGATTCAAAATGCATTTATTTATACGGAATGAATCAGTGAATTCTCTGCGGTTTCTTGAGTTAACGTCGACACATGCATATCCAGTCTCACCGGTTGGTGAGTAGACTGAATGCGGAGAAACAGCCGCTGTAAACCATGCACTACGACCTCTTAAGTCGGCTATTTCTTCTAAGTGTTGCAACTAATTTGACGTTTTATAGATACTGGTAAATATTGGTTTTATGGCTTTTTTCTGACGTTGATGGCGTTATAAAAGAGTTCTTTCTCTCCCAATAACAGAAAAGACACGAGGGGCGGGGCTTTGGACGCTCAATCCCATCATACATTGCGGAGCGGCGACAGTTTTATCTAAAGTTCAGCTTTAAAATGGCATATTGACACAAGCATTGTAGGAAAAGTGTACGGTTACGCAAAGGTCCTAAAAACAAGCGTGTAGATTCAGACTTGAGGCAAACACCGTAACTGAAGTGCGTACGTCTAGGAACCACTACTGTTTCCGTGTCGGGGTCATATCAGCTTTGCGCAGTGGCAGTATCGTAGCCTATGAGGTTTATCCGAGGCGCGATTATTGCTAGTTGAAAACTTT
>JAQQAE010004886.1:0-18238 GCA_029823295.1 Pseudamia nigra | reverse complement strand
AATGACTATGGAAAATTCGTGTTAGCCACCGTGTATGACATGCTCAAGCAGGGCGACACAAAGGGGGTGCCCTTTTTTCTCAGTTGAGCACCTGCCCCTCTAAACCTCTGTGCACGCCACTGTATCCAGGCATTTGAACAGAGGAGTCTGGGTAGTCACTGTTAAGCCATGTCTCACAGCAACACATTAGTGAGACTCTCAAAACTCCATCTGGCTCCTCACCAGTGCCTCCAACTCATCCACTCTGTTGAGTAGTGGGTTCATGTTGCCCGTCAGCACAGTTGGCAAAAAAGGCTTGTACCTGAATCTTCTTTCTCAGATCCAGTGGGATTGGTTGGTAAGCTCCACATTTCCTCTGCCTCAGAGCAAGGAGTTCCTCTCTGGAGTAAATTCTTTTCTCCATATCAATCCAAAACCGGTCCCAAAAAAATGATCCAAAAAAGCTATTTACTGTATATGCAAAAATGATAAGAAAAAGTGGAGAAAAAGCAGAGCGCTTTGTCAGTTGTCATTGTAAAATTTGCACATATTTTTATCACCATGTGAAAAATCAGAGCAAAAAAATTATCAAAACAAAAATTAACGCAACAGTGCAAACAATCTAAATAAACAAATAAATAAATGAAACACAATGAGCAAAACTGAAGAAAATAATCAAAATGAACAAAAATAATCATCAAAATAAACAATATACAGACAATTAACAAAAAAATATCATTAAATTAAATTAACAATAACTAACAACAAATTAACAAAATATTTCACTGGAAAATACCAAAATAAAAAAGAAACCATGATATAAAACAGTTTAGATTCATTTGTTACAACTTAAAAGCTGTTCTGTAATGTTCGAAATGTTCTATTTCTTTTAATGTCTCTAAAATCCCTGTTTTATATCAATCGTGGCAGCTTCATTTCTTTGACTATTATGTTCATTTTTGCTATTTTTTGTTCAGTCTGTGCATTATTTTGTACATGTTTGTTAATGTGCTTGATTTTTTTTGTTTGTTTTAAATTGCACACTTTGCAACCCACTCAGGACAAGTCCGTGACCCACTTTTGGGTCCTGATCCACTACTTGAGAACCACTGTTTTAATGCTTGCAGTATCAACACACTTTTGTAGGCTTCAAAAGACAATAAAGGCTTTCTGATTGGTGTGTGAATTCAACAGAGCGTTTCTTCCTCCTCACTCCTCCAGTCACGTGTGTGTGAGAGAGAAAGCAAAGCATTCAAGGCAAACGTAAAACTCGAGTTCACCAACCTTTTCCCACAAAACCACTGTTACTTTCCTGGTTACTCCTTAGTAACCGCAGTCGCCATCGCAACCCCTTTGTTGTGTCCCCAGACTCCACAATGAATTTATTTGCTAACATTGCTCGTTGCCCTCTTAGCACCAGTTGGCAAGTTCTTCCACCTCTTATTCTGTTGAAACAATGGCATCAGAACATGTGTTGAATCTGGATGAAATCTGTCCTCAAACCCAACCCCATGTATTTAAAGATGTCTTAAAAGTTAAACTAAAAAGTTACAATAAAGTTGGTGGTACTTTATGTTCACCTGCTGCGTACAGAGAGTTAATTTAAAAACCTTAATGACATACAGTATAAAGCTGATTACACACCTGCGTTAATACTGAAAATAACACAAACAGAGATAACACGTGGTTTGACGCAAAATGTGTGAATTTACATTAAAATTACATGACTAGCATGATTTAGCATGTCTATATAATATAACATTTTAATGAGAATATATTATATAATATACTGACATAGCTTAAATAGAGCAACGCAGTGGCTTTTCACTGTAGTTTGGTGCATTTTACCATATTCTGTTTTAAACCATTATTTGTCAGTGTGCATGTTGATATGGATGTTTGTGATTCATACAAGCACCTTAGAAGAAAAGCACTCATAATGTCATTGTATGTTTGTTAACTGCAATGTCTTAATATTAATTCTGAGCTCACCTTTATGCCCCTCTTTCCAGGTACTGCTATACGACATTGCAGCGATGAGAAAGGCTGGTTATCCCCAGAGCTCTTCAACTGTACAACTGTTACTTTCTCACATCTAAAGAAAATGGTGAGTAGCAGTTAAAAAACTTTTTGAAGGGTTTACCTAAATTGAATGTGCTGGGTGTATGCAACTCACTAAACAGCACTTGAGTAAAAATGTAGTGAAGCTGAACAAAAATCAAGGCATATTAATTTTCTAAAAATGCACAATTCATTTTGCATAATGACAAAGCCTTAAAAATGTACATATTTTTTTAGTTTTCTGTGTAAAGTGTAGCTCTTGAATGGGCTGTTGTTCATGATAATTGCCATGCTGGTTTCGAAAAAAATGCGTCTTCGATAAACTGTTATTTGATAGTGTGTGGTTTATAAGTACTAAATTACACCGATTGTGTTTGAACCTGAACATAATGCTTCAGGCTCCTCAACATCTCCCTAATCCCAGGATTGACCAGTTTCTGTTCTGCTACATCTTGCCGACTCAGCTTTCTCTTGCCTTGACCTGATCTTTCTGTTGCTGTTCTTTTTTTTTATTCCTCTCAGAATGAAGACCTACGTCGTAACACATCGAGGATGGACACAGAGCGTTCCAAGAGCATTGTACGTCTGCTTCACAGTGCCACCAACAACACCCAGAGTTATTACGGCAATGACGTGAAGACGGCTGCTCAGCTGCTGAACCGTGTGCTGCAGTATGAGAGCCAGCAGAGCGGCTTTGACCTCACTGCCACCAGGGATGCAGAGTTTAATGAGGTGTGAAAACTTAAACTTGCCATTACCAATTCCACACCAGAGGTTTATTCTCAATATCACACCTTTGCTTTCTGTGATGTACCATAGTATGATGATGAATCGTTTGTTTTGTCCCAGAACTTGGTGCGAGCAGGCAGTGCCATTCTGGATCCAGACACTAAGGACTATTGGGATCAAATCCAGAAGACAGATGGTGGTACCGCACATCTACTCCACAACTTTGAGGAGTATGCCAACACACTGGCACAGAACGTCAGGAAGACCTACCTGAAACCTTTTACCATTGTCACTGAAAACATGAGTGAGTAAAGAACCTGAAAATATGAAAACACACTAGACAGGCTGCGTTCAGAATCACATTGTGGATGCTACGTGCCACATGCTGCTCCCACAATACTTTTTTCAGCTGTATACTGTGAAATTTGTCACATGACCATGAAGCTTCACAACATGGAGACTGTTAACCATCAACCAGGGCTCCCACGCATCCTGGAAAACATGGAAAATGACTGATCAATTTTCCAGTCATGGAAAACAAATGGAAACTGAGAAAAAAAGTAAAATGGCCTGTTGTTGCTTATTTTGTTTTAATTTTAGTGTCATTTTTTCATTTTTGTTAATCTACTTCATTATTTCTACTTCCATAAAGTTCATTCAAATAGTATAGTAACATTTGTTAAAGGCATAATACAAGTGGTACTACTTGAAGATACATTTTTTTTTACATTTATAACTACTGAACATACATCAAATCGTTCATATTAGTTTAAACACTGGTCTTCAGCATTGACGTGCTTATTAGCTTGTATGAGTGTTAAACTATGACACTATTTTTGCCCCAAATCATCACCTGTATGAGAATAGAAAAGACAACATAACAGTTATATCTGTCAAACATGTACTTGCTCATTTCTTCTGCAGCTCACCGCCAGTTTTGTCTACATTTCTTCAGCTGTTTATTTATATTTTAGGTATTTAAAAAATGAACTTGAGTCCATACATCAGCTGAAGATGACTGTGCCCCGACAGTCAACATAGAAGAGAAGGGGCTGGTCATAATGCAGTTTATCAGGCAGCAGATGGAGAAACTACACTTACCATTGGCATCCTGCCGATTTAGAGTGTGATTTTAAAAAAGAAAAACAAGAAATTTGACAAAAATGTACAAAATCATCCACAGAATGGACAAAAAAATAAAAATGAACAAAATGATCAAGAAAAAAATTAATGACATAGTCAAAGAAATGATCAAACCTGTCACTTACGTAAAGCAGGGTTTTCTGAGAAAACATTTAAAGAGAAAGAACATTTAAAACATTAGAGAACTTTTCTTGTTTTGTCAATTTTGTGGATATTTTTATCATTTTAGTTAATTTCTGTACATTTTATTCATTAGTTTGTTCATTTTGCTCATTTTGTTTTACTTTTTTATTTGGATTGTCTGGATTGTTTATTTTAGTTCTAAAGTTTCTGTTAATGTTTTGATTATTTTGTGCTCTGACTTTGCCAGTGGGGATAAAAATATGTGCAAATAGAACAATAGCAACAGCTTCCTGTTTTCTTTTTGCATTTACAAGTTATGTGTGTAAATAGTGAACTTAAGTCCAAACTCCAGTTGAAGATGATAATGCGCTAATTGCACTGACTGTGTCTCGACAGTCAACATAGAAGAGAAGGGGCTGATTCTAATGCAGTATGTCATACACACAGCTTAAGCAGCTACAGACAAACTTATCTTTGACATCCTGCAGATTTTTGGGGTTTTTCACCTACTCCATACTACTTTTTTACTTTTCACTTTTAGAATGCCAGTAATTTGTGGAAGACCATTTCAATCATAGCTGCATTCTGCACCAGCCTGATCCTTTTCCTCTGTCCCGCCTCCTCCTTCCTGTTCATCTGTCCCACAGTTCTGACGGTGGACTACCTGGATATGTCAGACCCAGAGAGGGCAACATTCCCTCGTTTCCAGGATATCCAGGAGGCTTTCCCCAAAGAGCTAGGCTCCTCTGTCCACTTCCCCCAGTTCAACCTCCGCACTCAGGGCCACAAAGGTAGTGACGCTGAAAGGATATCCTTTCTATGCTGCAAGAACGCGCATTTGCTTCTTTCTTAATCATCTCTTTTTCTTTCTAATTCAGTTGAGCCCACTCCAGCTCCTGCTGCCCAGACAGATTCCCCACAGGAGGAGGAGGAGCATACGGTGTCTGATAGAAGACGCCGCCACCTCGAGCCAGCTGCTCCTCTGCCTGTTGCCGTGGTCATCGTCTACAAATCACTGGGGAAGCTTCTCCCAGAAAGATACGACCCAGACCGCAGGAGTCTCAGGTAGACTGCTTTCATTTCCACTAGTCTGTGTGTAAACCTGCTGAATTTAGGGCTGAATGAGAAAAACCTTCAGACCTACAGGTAGGCAGTGAACACAGGAGAATGAAGTCAGCTTTCTGTCATCCTTTGCTCATTTAAATTATGATGTGCATTCCATTCAAATTTATGATGCTTAATGCCAGCAGTAACAAAATGGAGAAGATTCAACAGTGACAAAAGCACGCACTCTGAACCCTCAAAATAGTGGATGTAATTAGTTTTATATAAACATTTAACCCTAAATCCCAGTGCAATTTGTAATTTAAATGTGAATATATGTCCAAATATTTTGTTGTGATTGTCCACATCAGTCTATGAATTAAAATCTGGGAAAGTTTGCAAGAATGTGTTTCAAAGATGAGAACAACATCGAAACTAAATAATAAGAAAAGGGATTGTTAAGTAGATTATGGGCAGAGATGGGTAGAGTACACAGAAACAGTACTCAAGTGAAAGTACGTTATATTTATAATGACTAAAGTAGAAGCAGAAGTGCTCAAAAACATAACTACTTGAGAATAATAGTCACATTTAAATACTACTCAAGTAGTGAGTAACTCCATAACACAGAATTTATTATAGACTAGTAAATGGGTTATTTATCAGCAGGTTGTACAGGGCACATTAATGTTCATCAATAAAGTGTCTGAACCAAGAAAATGTTAAAATACTGTACATGTTTTTAAGAAAAACAATTTAATGACATATTCACTGCTAATTTTCACTGCTTGTTTTGTGTATGTTTGTTCCTTTTTTGTTGTTTTCTCATCTTACGGGTTTTTAGGGTCCCCAGCCGCCCGGTGATAAACACCGCCATAGTCAGCGCAACAGTCCACAGTGAAAGTCACCCTCTTCCCTCCACCCTGGACCCCCCCATCACGCTGGAGTTCACCCTGCTGGAGACAGAGGAGAGGACTAAACCTGTCTGTGTGTTTTGGAACCACTCCATTGCGTGAGTCATCATTCCTTGAAACTTTAAAGACACACAAGTTGTAATATTTAGTATCTTCTGCCTGAAGCTCTCATATCACTGACATGTGTTGCATGTTTGTGTGTGTATTGCCGTGTTCAGGATTGGCGGGACAGGCGGCTGGTCTTCTAAAGGCTGTGAGGTCCTCAACAGGAACAACACCCACATTAGCTGCCAGTGTAACCACCTGACCAGCTTTGCAGTGCTGATGGATATCTCCAAGAGAGAGGTAATGTGCTTGTCATTTCTGTTTAGAGACGTCTTAACTAAGCTTGAGGTTGTCTGTACTTGTCTTGTTGATGTTTCCATCTCTGTGTTGGATTTTGTCTCCACAGAACGGTGATGTTCTCCCCCTGAAGATTGTCACCTACACCACAGTTTCAGTGTCACTGTTCCTTCTCCTCCTCACCTTCATCCTGCTGTGCCTTTTGCATCGGCTCCACTCCAACCTCCACGCCATCCACAGAAACCTGGTGGCAGCACTCTTCTTCTCTGAACTGGTCTTCCTACTGGGCATCAATCAGACTGAGAACATAGTAAGTTCTGACCTCCTCTTGGCATTCATGTATTCATGAAGAAGTGATGGAGGCAAACCACAAAAGTCGAGCAAGTTCACCAATATTGAGCTTTCTGTCTGAACATTGGTGGGGATAAAATAATCAAGTAAAAATGAACAAAAATCACCAAGAAAATGAATACAAAATTAACAAAAGAATTAACAAAATGAGTAAAAAATGCAGAATGCTGCAGAAAATGAACAAAAATTAGGAAAATAATCAAGACAGTGTACAAAAATGAACAAGATAATCAAGAAACTGAACAAAGTGAGCAAACTACCCAAGAAAATGTGCAGCAATTAACCAAATAACCGGCTTAATGACAAAATTGTCTCAAAAATGATTGACATTGGACAAAATAATCAAGAAAGTGAATGAAAATGAACAAAAATGATCAAGAAAACTATAAAATAAATAAAATGAGCAAAAATAAGCAACAAAATGAGTAAAAATATCCCAAATAATCAAGAAAAATGAACAAAAAATAAAAAAATATGCAACAAAGTGAACAAAACAAGTGAATGAAACAAAATAAGCAACAAAATGAAATTAAAATGAGTAATGTTTTTTTTATTTGAACTTATTTTGATAGCATATCCTGTTGTTCACAACAGTACATCAAAATGAACAAAATAAGCACTAAATCAAAAGGAACAAGATCTTCTAAAAATCAACATAAATGAACAAATAATCAAGAAAATGACCAATGACCAAAAGCAGGATTTTGAGAGACAAAAGAGCTCTGTATCATTTAAAGTAAAGTGTTTTATTGGGGGTCAAAAGCACATTTCACAAATATTCAGGGCGATGAATCCCCCTGGAAATCTAAGTCTACATTGTCACGCTATGCAAGCTGACTTTCGAGATTGATGCTGCGGATCTATCACTCAGTGGTAGAAGACATGAGCAAACTCAAGTCCATCCAGTGGAATATTGATTCTGGCAACTGTACACGGAGCAGCCAGACATTTTGGCGTTCCCAAACAGTTTTATTAAGTGTTTTCAGCTTGCTTGCTCATTGGAATGACTCTGCAAGACCTTGGCTTCCATTGCCATTTTTTTTATGATGCAAGCCATAAAAAGGTCAATTTCATGTGACTCTACTTTTCTGTTCCTAATCAGCATGAGCTTTCAGTTATCTATTTGCAAACACCAGCCAAGTAGTGTTTCAATATGAAGCTACAGCTGGGAAAGGCTCACCAGAGTTTAAAGACGGGGAGCAAGGGACGTTATCTAGCCTGGCTCTCTCAAATGTGAGTGCCTCTAAAGCTGGCAAATTTACACGTCATGTTTTTAAAGTAATCTAAGAATGTATCACATGGTTTCAAAGACTGGTGCCTTTTTATCTGCTACTATGGAAAAATAAGTAAACAAGGTAAAAGGATAATTCACCCATTCAGTGTTATCAGGGTAGCATGTTTGTTTTTAGTCTTTGTAGTGCTACTGCTTCATATTTAGCAGAGTACTAGTATCAGTCGTCACTCATCACTTGTCAAAATGCAAATAATTCATCTTTGCTGAAGCTGGTGTTGCTGTATTATTAGCAGATGCATTGCTGTTAGTACATTTCTAATGATAATGAGGTGGTGGAACCTGATGAGGTATAAACATATCTCTGGTGTTTACTGAATTAAAAACTGCCAGGCATGCTGCAATATTTGTCTGGCCTGGAGGCATCACTCTAATGCTGCGCTGACAGGGATTTTATTAAGCTTAACAGGCCAAAGCCTACCTGTGAGTCTGTCTTTGTTTGACAGACAATGTGTTATGATGCTCTGGTGATGACGGTTTAATTAAAAGTGGTTTAAAGAATATTCAAAGATGGTGTACAGGTTGGAGTCTATTTAATCTGCTCTTAACCTAATGGGCTAATAAAGTTAGGTTTAATAAAGTTATTGATTACTTGTTTTTTCTTTTCTTTTTTTGTTAATATTTAAAGTTGGTCTGGTCAGAGTAAAGGCCATCTACACACACAGGCATACAGTTAAAAGCTGAGGGGATTGTTTTGATGTCTGCTGACACAGACATTTGGACACACGCAGCCGACTGTCCTGGGCCAGTAATGGAGACATGCTGTGACTGGTACCTGTCTCCAGAAGCAAGCCTCAAGGCATCAGGCCCTGGCAGAGAATTCCCAAAACAGCCTCTTATTTTTCACTTGATAATTCTCTCGTATGTCTGTGGTACAGAAAACATCATTAATCTGTTAATTGAAGTATTAAACTGCTTTTTAGAAGATGTAAATTTGACACTAGGCAGGTGTTTAATGAGGCTGTGTGAGGACAGATTCAACAAGTTGAGGAATGAGACAAGCAGCTTCAGTTTAAAAGTGATGTAGATTTTATTTTTTTTTAATTCATCAACTCTCTTCCTTTATCTGGCTTTTGTCAAGGTCAGTGACATCAAAATAAAGTACTTTGGTTTGAATGTGTCACCTCTGACTAGTAGCTAAACCAGATGTCTACAGTCTTAAAGTAAGATCACCACCATCACCGGTAACGCAGTAGGGGGTACCAACTACCAACCTCCAGCCTTCAAGCAGATGTAACATTTGGGTCTGGCTATCATTTGGGAATGTACCGAATCAGTAAAGTCAAGTTAAGTCATGTCACATCTGTTTTAGATGTAAAGCTCTCGTCATCGCGTGCAAGTGGAGCACAGTTTTTAGCCAATTAAAAGCCCTTCAACTCATGAATATTACATACTCAATGGTGGATAAAAACCTCTCTTTGCATCGGTCCATCTGCTTCAGCTATAAATATAAGAAGACAGTTCCGAGCACTGAACCACAATAAAAGATGAGGAACATGTTCGTTTACACATGCTCACATTTCTTAAGCATTGTCTTTAGAAACGGTGTGACTCATGGTGTTTTGACTGGCAAGTTGGAGACTGATGCACCACTTACTGCGTTATCTAGTGTTGTATGAATTTCATTTGAGTGTAGGAGCCAAGTTGGCAGGAGAATTTTAAAGAGAAGAAAAGTTTAATCGGTGCTCAGTTTGCTACTCTGTGCTGGTGTTTTTATCAGTGTGAATTCAGATGTGTGTGTGTGGGGTGCGCACATATCTACACTGTACTGTTAAGGCCTGTGTGTCAGAATTGAGGAATGCTGTCAGCATGTGCCCAGGGCCATCTACAGGATGATTTATAACCCTGTCAAGGTAGTTTCTCCCTCCATGTCTCTGATCTCCTCACCTAACACACATCACCTCACTAAAGTATAGTATCTCAGCTGCTGGGTCATTCCCAACACACTGCATTCCTCTATTACAGCAGCAGACATGGAAAAATGGAGAGATGGAAACAAAGTTGATGAATAATTAATGCATTAAATACTATATATAATTCATAGAAAGGCTGGTAGACTGTAAAATGTAATAATCTTATCAGTGTTTCAATCCAAAGTCCAAACTTATTTCATTTACAGAGACTTATAGCACAAAAAGCAGCAGGTCTTTGTATTTTAATTACTTGATCAAGTGAATGTTTTTTTGGGATAAATTGAATTGAATTAACTTTATCAGTCCCCTTTAAGGAAATTCATCTAAATGACTTATTGACTAATGCAAGCTGTAAAACATGGTTACCTGATGGACACGAGAGTGAAAGATGGATTTATTCCTCTTTTAAAGAATGGAGAAGGAAAATCCTGAAAAGAGTATCGAAGCAAAGAAGTGAAACCGTGAAACATATACAAGGGGTGATCAAATATATTGCAGTATATATTTTTTAGTATCATGCAGTCAAAATGTTGATATCAGTCAGTTGTCTGCAAATTTCCTTTGTGTTTGACCCTTCTTTATCAAGGAATTTGACGACAATATTCAATCTTCTTATTTTCAACAATTCGCAGAAGTTTTAAGCACAATACTGTTTGCAGTTGTTACACATTGGTGAATGATCAGGTTATGTAATCCGTGCATGACAGCAAGAGGAAAAATATTCATTGAGTTCTATGAAACTTTCGATCATCTCCTGTGGCACTAAACTGGTCACATAGAGGTGACCACGGTACAAGCATTAGGTCTCACTCCTAATAAAAAGTTGGAGATTAGAGGAAAAAGACAAAATTTGGTGCTTTTGGGAACTACTTACAGTTTATAATGCCAGAAAAGTGTCTGGTGGCGGATAATCCTGTTGCAATGGAAAAATATACTGACTTTCACTTCATAGCAATAGAAGCTTCCTCTGATTATCTGGATTCCCTTAAAATGCCTGCACTTACAGGGCTCTTCTTTCCTCCTCTTCCCTTCTTCTAGTTTATCTGCACCGTGATCGCCATTCTCCTCCACTATTTCTACATGTGCACCTTCGCCTGGATGTTCGTGGAGGGGCTCCACATTTACCGCATGCTGACCGAGCTGCGGAACATCAACCATGGCCACATGAGGTTCTACTACGCCATTGGCTGGGGCATACCGGCGATTATCACCGGTGAGATGTGCGCTCAGTCACACAGACAGCGCAGATCAGTGGCAGCGCAGTGGCAGACTGTCATGCTGCATTCATGTGGCGACTTGTCTAGTCTGCAGAGATTGTGATCTTCGTGGGAAAAATATCGAACCAGACACTGACGAACAAAGACAGGCGTAATAAGAGGACAATAAAGCAGCCTTAGTTTGAGAGCCTTCAATGTGTCAAAATGAAAGGAAATGTTTGAATGCATTCCCAATATAAGACACATTCATACAGTATGTGCTGTTGTTTTTTTTGGTAGACTTCTCCTGGCATGCTGTAACTATAAATGATTTGTTGTTGGTTTATTTCTTTAACCCTTTTTATAGTCTCTTGAGCTCTAACGGCAACATCTGACCTTAATTAGTATGATGTCTTCAACACTGTTATTCACTTTATATTTTACTTTTATAAGCCTCTGATTTACTTTAAGATGAGTGCACTGCATTAAAGTCTTTGTGATGTACTGACTTGTTTTGGTAGTACAGTATCCAATGCCAGAAATTCACCATTGGAATTTGGATTGAGACAGAGACAGCTAAAGATCAAACATGACAGAAAAAGAGAGTCAGGATAAAAAACATTTAAATTAACCGATTTTCACAGGAAAATATTGTGACACTCTTTATTTGTCTAGGTCTTGCAGTTGGTCTGGATCCTCAGGGTTATGGGAATCCATATTTCTGTTGGCTGTCTGTCCACGACACCCTCATCTGGAGCTTTGCAGGACCCATCTTCGTAGTTGTCCTGGTATGTACCTGACATGTCTTGAAATACAGCTGCCAACTAAATGTCAGTACTCGTTCCTTGATTAAACTAAAGACTTATTACTCACTTTCTTTCCTCTGAAGGTGAACATAGTAATTTTCATTATGGCTGCGAAGGCTTCCTGTGGTCGCAGACAGAAGGCGATGGAGAAGTCTGGAGCTATGTATGTTCACTGGTCCAACACAACACATCTAAAGAGATAAGTACACATTTATTTGGGAAACTTGTTGGATTTGATCATATACGTATGTGTGTTTTTCTTCAGTCCTGCCTTGCGAATGGCTTTCCTCCTCCTGCTCCTCATCAGTGCAACATGGCTGCTGGGTCTAATGGCGGTCAACAGTGATGTAATGACTTTCCACTACCTGTTTGCCGGTTTCTGCTGTCTGCAGGTAACATATTTTCTATTTTAATAAGATATGAGACTTATCTAGGCATGTTTAATTGTGTTTTAATGAAAATCATCTCTTTTGCTTCTGTCACAGGGGGTCTTCATCTTCTTCTTCCATGTGATCTTCAACAAAGAGGTGAGGAAAAACCTGAAGAATGTCTTCACAGGCAAGAAGACCATACCTGAGGAGTCCAGCACCACAAGAGCCTCTTTGCTGACAGTGAGTAAATAGATATTACAGATGTCTCTTTATTCCTGCAAGCATCAAATAAAATAAAGTCCTATTTCTGACATTGCACATCTCTCTTCCCTCTTTCACTCTGCTTGCATCCCTCCATCTTCAGCGCTCTCTCAACTGTAACAATACGTATCATGAAGACGGGGCGCTGTACCGCTCTGGCATCGGCGAATCCACCGTCTCCCTGGAAAGCACGCTCAGGTCAGCCAAGAGCCGCAGCAGCTACCTGGCTTATGCACTCAGGTACAACATAAACACTGACTGCATGGCCGCTTCTACTACATTACAAGATGATGATCATAAATGTGTGCACACGCGTGTGTGCTGCTTTTTCTTATGATTTTGCTTTTGTTGTTTTTTTTTATCCCCTTCCTTGCATGAGTGCTGATGAATCAAGTGACTTACAATTAACATGCAACAAGCTCCGCATAAATGCACACATTACAGTCACACACACACACACACATGCCCTGTCACTTTGCCCTTTTTTGTCCTTTCTTATTCAACTATGATATGTTCAGTGGCTGAGTTTCTCTACATGGTGCAGATATTTCTTTGCTTGTAAACATGCCTGCTGCCACTCAGTGTCTGTATGAGATCTGCTTGCATGAAATTCCACGCACAGATTTGCTGGGGCATGATGCAGGGATGCAGGGCAAAACAGAAAACATTACATAAAGACAAGCAGCTCCCAACTTTACACCAAGGCAAAAGAACACAATGCATATCCATTATCGCATATTTGCGCTATTATGTTATGGTCTTGCATGTATATTTTTTTTACGTGAAGTTGGTAAAATTGCTGTGCTGGATTGACATCAAACTTTGAATTTATAGAGTGAATGTTGCAGCAGTTTGCTCAAGAACGTGTCATTTCCTATTAATATGATACTTTAGCTTTAGCATCAAGTACTGAGTATATGATACAGATTACTTTTGTGATTTTCTGGTTTACCTTGTTAAAACAGCAACAGCCATTTTGTGTACGTACCTGATCCGTATAATTACACAGGGTTCCCTGAAAAACCTGGAAAATGACAGACCGATTTTCCAGTCATGGCAAACGTACAGAAGATGAGAGAAAAAAAGTCAACTGTCCTGGAAAAGTTTACTTTTTTAATTTATTATTTCTCCTCCGTCTGCGTCTCTCTGCCTTCTGAGTGAAAGCAAACAGGTTGAAAGTTACACGTTCCCTGCTGTCACGCTGTCTTCAATGGACAACACTGAGACACAGCACTTCTCTGCTTCTAAGCGGCACAGCCACTCAGCCAATCAAATCTGTACATACCCTCAAAGCATTCCTGCTACTCAGTGTTGCCATTTAACTTTAACTCTAGATTTAGCAACTTTTCATACCCTGATAAGGATTTTTTCCCCAGCTTTCACAAAGAAGTGGGGGATGCATTAGTGTATGACATGATAACTTGTCTGTCATACTATAGCATCTGAAAATGTCCTGGAAAATAATTTCAAGAAAAAAGTGGGAACCCTTTAAAAAAGTTATTATACCAGTGGTCTGCAGCCCAAGCTTCAGAGCCACATACAGCATTAAGGCTCTCTCCATGGGGTCTTAAACATTATTAAGCTGTAAAACTACATCAAATAGAAAATATTTTCATCAACTAAAATGTAAATGATACGCTGCATTTTGCATAAAATGTATTATTTATTTTTGTAGGAGACAACTTTTTATTTTAATCTTTGGTGTCTTCATTTTGGGAGAGACCTTAAACTTGGTCTACAAACTTGGTCTATGTTGCTCCGTAAGCCTACACACACGAGTGTGTTTCTTTTCCTAAACACACATAAGTTTTGCTTTTTTGTTGAACATCTTCACCAGTCATTATTTGTGACAGGAAGAGTCTTTTACTTGATTGTAGTTCAGTCATTTCATAAGTGTGCCATAACAAGAACAGATTCCCAGCTGTATAATCATTATCTTACTGCAGATTATCCACCTTGTCATAAAAAAATATGACAAATTACTCATTGATGTCAGTCAGTCACGATGACTTTAGCTTTAGACTCAACAGACTGTGGTACCTGCCTTTAAGTTACTAAAATATTTTTTGGGGCTCCTGAACTTTCTGGCCTAAAATGGCTCCTTGGATAGTAAACGTCACTAACACCTGAACTATACTGTACTTAGTAAAAAACATATTTAAACAGGTCTGCTTTAGGAGTTTTAGCTCGGTGTACATAATAAATTAGCACATGAAAGAGTACAGTTCCAGTTTGTAGTTGTGTGGGTTTTATAGTGTAGAGTTACTTTGTATTTACTGTGGAAATTCATGAGCTTCTTATACATTATACATTAGAGGCAGAGGTGGGTAGTTTGCTCAAGTATTATTGACTCAGTTACATGAGTAACAAACATATCTCTGAGAATAGTTGTTTTACAGAATGCCTTTTACTCTTACTCACTTACTTTACAAAAATGTAATTCTGCACGGTTACAATTCGCCACAGCTCAGTGAGTAGTAAAGTGAGTAAAATGAACAAAAATAAAATGAAACCCAACAAATGAGCACAAAGTATAGAAAATAATAGTTAACAGAAATAAACAAAGTAAGCACCTAAATGAACAAAAGTAAAGAAAACTAATCAAGTCAATTAAAAATATGCAATATAACCAAGAAAACTAAAAGAAAGAATCAACAAATAGACAATAAAAGGAGCAAAATTTAACAAAACAAAACAAGCAAATTGGCAAACATGATCAAAATAACCAATACAACTGAAGTAAAATTAATGTAAAACATCATTATTTTACTCACTACTTGAGTAAGTGTTAAGACAAACTTTTTACTCTTAAGTAATTTTTGACAAGTACTTCTACTTCTACTTGAGTCGTTAGAATTATGAAGCAACAGTACTTTAGGTGAGTACTGCCTCTGTTTCCTCTGCACACCACTGGTCAGAGGTTAAATGAACATACTAGTAAAACTCCTAACCGACCTGATATGTTGTTCACTGCTTGTAAACATCATGTAAGCTATTAGCAGTGTAGGATAAGTATGCATTTAATGTGAATTGTCTAACGTTATTTGCTTGTGAAACGTGAACTTGTTAATGCCATATATGGTGCCTATCTATTTAAAAAATCCGCAACCTCTCTCAGCATGTGTTGAGTATAGAACATGTGAGTAACAGGACAAGTGTTATCTCTAACAGGATGATTTTTTTCTTTTATCTCTGACTAATCTTATCTGTTCTTGTACACCTGTGTATTTGACAGCATAACAGACATGTTTTCATTGGAGGATGGAGTGGTGTTACATATATCTGCCGTTTTAAAGTGTAATCAAGGTTAGGTCTGACTGTATGCTTCAGCTCATAAAACTGTCATCCGGGTAACACGAGCTGACATCAGGGTCAGGGAGAGCATCAACACCAGGGGGGAGCATCGCGGCATGCTGCCTGTACAAGACGTGGAGGGAAATGGGGAGATACGAGGAGAGAAAGGACTGATAGGATGAGAGAAGATGGATGAAACAGATGGAAAGAGAAGGGTAGGAGGCTGAATAGAGACAGGACTGTACCTTTGACATGATATTCAGACACGCATAACTCCTCCCTGCAGCTGTTGGCATGCATTCAGCTGCTTCCAGAAGCCTCTTTTAGAACAGCCATCACATAATTCAGTCTTCAGTCGTGTTTTTGCCTCCAGTCAATGTCTCGATCCAACCTGGGGAAAAAAAAAATTGCCTACAGGTGGAATAAGACAGGAGGAAATAAAAGAGATTGAGCAACGAGTGTTGAATTACCATGCATTTATTCATTTTTGTGATGTGTTTTATTCTGTTTTAGCACTTTAACCTGAAGCATGCACACCTGGATTTCTTTATGTTTTTGCCTCAGTTAAGGGAGTTTACTGAAGAAAATAATTTAATCCATCTGGTCTTTCAGCTCACAAATCTCAAGTCTGGACTTGAATTAAGTTTGGATGACGCTCTGCCTCCTCTTCATTTCCAACCCTACTTTTTCATTCCTCTCTCTCTCTTGTTTCCTTTTCCCTTTTCCTCTCCTATGTCTGTTTTACTCTACTTAGGGAAGAAGCCGGTCAGAAGCCCAGTGTCTCTTCAGGAACAGCTAAAGGACACACTGATCTGGACGGACCTCTTTTCCACAGAAATGGCACGAAGGGAGATGGTGAGTGCATGCAGTTAAAGAAGTTTTTCACACAAGTATTTAATTGTCTGACCTGTCTATATGTTCCTTCTTCCCTCTAAATCAGACTCCGACTCAGACAGTGAGCTGTCAGTAGATGAAAACAGCTCTTCCTATGCCTCCTCCCACTCCACGGACAGCGAGGACGATGACATCGACGTCAAGCCGAAGTGGAACAATGAGAGACAGCCTGCTCACAGCACACCTAAAAGTATGCCTGCTTATATTCACTGGGACCAGTTTGAGACAAAAACACACAGTAAAACCTCCATTTGGGTATGTTTGCTATAAAATTTGCCCAATCAATAGAGAAGAGATTCAGCAAATATATTTTTTCTTGTCTCAGAGGATTCAATGTCCAATCACATGAAGCCTTACTGGCCAACAGAGGCCACCACAGCCAGTGACAGCGAGGATCCAGGTGGGACTGAGCGTCTAAGGGTAGAAACCAAAGTGAACGTGGAGCTGCATCCGGAAAACAAGCTCAATCACATCAGTGAAAGAGAAAAGGAGACCCTCCAGCAGAGAGACAAAGAGACACCCAGTAATGCAAAAGAAACAGCTCCACCCAGTCTGCCCAACAGCAACAGCAACCACCAGCCAGAGCAGAGAAAAGGTGAAACATTTTGAAGACTGGTGAATTAGATCCATTGGTGGCAGAAAAAACACAAACTGTACACAAGTACAAATATTGTTGCATTTACAACTATAATGACTCCAGTACAAGTACTTTGTGTTATTTTTGTTTATATTTAGTTGATTAGTTTGCTCATTTTTCTTTACTTTGTTGATACATTGACAATTATTTTACTAATGTTGTTCATTTTGTTAAAATTTTGTTGATTGTTTTGCTCGTTTTTGTTTACTTTGTTGATATTTTCCCAATTATTTAGTTGTTTTTATATTTTGTTAATACTTTGTTGATCATTTTGCAAATTTTTGTTTACTTTGTTGATATTTCACCAATTATTTAGCTAATTTTGTCAATATTATACTGATTTTGGTTATTTTTTTGATATTCTGGATGAACGTGTAAAAATAACCTCTACTCATTGAGGTAAGGAGCCAAAGCCACCACAAATATAACTGAGTAAGAGTAAAAATATTCTGCAAAACAACTACTCCCAGAAGTACATTTTACTCAAATACAGTGGCTTGCAAAAGTATTCATACCCCTTTGATGTTTTCCCCTCTTATTATGGTATAAACTGAATCGTTGTCAATATAATTAGGCATTTTTGACAAGAATTTCCAAAAAAAACAACTCTTTAATGTCAGATTGAAAACAGATTTATACAAAGTAATGTTAATTAATTAAAAATACATGATGGAAAATAAGTGCTTGCATAAGTATTCATACCCTTCAATATGACTCACCTAAATGGACAGAGGTTCAGACAAATGGTGTTGGTCGTCTGACAGTTTATAAAGGGAGATCATCTGATGCACTGACTGTGTCTTAAGTGACAATAGTATTGACACCTGTGTCCAAAGGGTCTAATCACTGGTGAATCAGTATTCTTGGCTTCAATTACACTATGAAGATG
>JAQQAE010004885.1:0-18239 GCA_029823295.1 Pseudamia nigra | reverse complement strand
GTGAAGGAGGACATGAAGGTACGTAGTTGGTGTGAGAGAAGAAGATGCAGAGGATAGGGTGAGATGGAGGCAGATGACTCGCTGTGGCAACCCCTGAAGGGAACAGCCGAAAGGAAAATAATTCTATTTTTGGTCATTTTCTTACTGATTTTCTTTTTTTGGTCATTATGTACATTGTTTTGTATGTACACTGTTCTTTAATTTATTTATTTTTGAAAATTATCTTAATTTGAATAAATCAAATGAAAATAATGTGCAAGACTCAAAGATGCAAAAAATAAAATTGGGAAAAATGCAAAAAAACATTAAAAAAATATGAAGGAATGTTCTTCCGCTTTGTGATTTTTGTCATTTGTTTTTTTTCTGACATTTTAAGAAATGTGTTTAAATGTCATGAAAGCCAAAAAATCTGACTTCTCAATATAGAAACAAAAGAAAAAGGATAATTATGGTAACATCCTTTTTAGAATCAGTGTTTATAATGACAGAGCTAAAATGTGTGTGATTTAACAGTTTTGACTCTCCCCAGATCCGTGCCTGTACATTCCCCGCTTTGCCCAGATGCTCGAGTTTGGCGACAAGAACCACGAAGTGTCAATGACAGCGATGAGGCTTGTGCAGAGGATGAAGAGGGACTGGATGCACACGGGTCGAAGGCCGTCAGGACTCTGTGGAGCAGGTAATGACGACACGCAGCTTTCAAACCTGTGTCTCTGCGCTGGGAGGCAGTTTTGTCTTTTAGCTGATTATGTTGGCACCAGGCGACTCCCACTTTCTGAGAAAAACACTGCAGAGGAAAGTGATTAACGCTGTCTGCTCTGCTGGCAGCGCACATGAAGGTGGCTCTAAATCAGGATACTTTAACCTCAGCTCCTCAGTGACCATCAGCGCCGATAATGCAGCCTTTTTATTCCAGACTCACTGTATAACGAGCTCATACATTTTTAACAGGCATGAATATAATAGAGGCTTATGCAAGCGGTAAGGTTACTGCCATGTAAAGGTTTTACTGTTAATGCAAGGTACATTCACCAGCTACTTCATTAGGTTTTCGTTTCTGGTCAGGACTTGATTCCCTGCCTATTAGAAGGCGTGTCCTGTGGTCATAAAGGGATGCACATGGTCAGGGAGGCTGTGAGTTTTCACACCTAATAGTCGGGTGCACTCAGTTCAAATAGAGTTGCAACATTCAGCTGGTCTGAGTTTGCTTTCACAATGCACTTTATTAAACGAACTGAGTCTTCTGAATAGCGTGTTCCCCTTTTTGTCGGTCGTGTGCCAAGAATGGCATCTAGTTGTTCATACGAAGGAAAAGTGTCCTTTTCTTCTCCCAATCTGCCACTTCTTTTAAGCATGTCACATATTTTATATATTGTAACATTTTTTTTCACCTTTGTGCTTCACTGCTCTACTGTATGGATGAATCCCAGAGCCTCCATTTTTCCAACTAATTAATTTGAAAACATTTGTTCTTGTGAGTGCTTATGAGCAGTTGTGGTATATTTTTTTTGTCTGACTATATTTCTATCAGATAAATAGGTTTGAAGTCTTCCGCTTCTTTATTCAAGTTGTACACAGGAATAACACACACTAGACAGGGTGTGTGTGTGTGTGTGTGTGTGTGTGTGTGTGTGTGAGAACTCTGTCTGACAAAGAAAAACTTCAGTATTTGAGCATAGTGCAGACTATGTCATATTCCTTAGGGATGGTCAAGATAAGCTTTTTTACAATGGGGGGGAAAAAGGGCTTCTGAGGTCCCCGTCATCGTATCAAAGGCGTGTGGTTTTCCTTCTGTCAACTGGACTGGAAATATGATTTTGAAGATGTTCCCGCTACCTATCCAGGAAGTTTCTTCAGTTCTGAGGTTCCTGTCCTCTTTTCTCCAAGGACACACATTTGCTGATCTGTAATCTTTTAACAAAGCTCTGAATCATAAATGTTACAGCAGTTGGCTTCATCCGGTTCTTTGGCTACAATGTTTGACGAGTTGCATAGCTGGGCATGCAGATACGCAATTAGGACAAGGTTATGAGGACACAGGTCAGAGATTCTTCTGTATTCAGGACACTCCATTAAATAATTCTATCTGAGCTTTTACCTCATTCTCATGCCACATCTCTCCGTGAGCCATTTCTCCCAGCTATCGTGCTACACACGTTTGTTTTGGTTGTTTACTCACAGTGCCATACATTTTAGTCCTGCATTTGATTCACTTGAAGTAGCCCAAGACCTGCGTTTTTAGTCGGACCAGAGTTCGCTTTTTTGGGCCACACCAGTGTTTAATTGCGCATTCACAGCTCACCAAGCGAACCGCACTTTCCGAGCAAACAAACTAGAGTTTGATTAAACATTGCTGGTGTGAATGTGCCCTAAATGAGTTGGTGCCAAGTGGCAACCAACCATGGCTGATCCGTGAATCGGTGTCATTAGGGACCGGCTCCAAAAGTGAGTCAGTGCCCATCGAGTCCCATGTTAAATGTCCAACTTTAGAGCACAAATAAACATGTTTACAGCCTGGTTCAAACAAAGGTTTTGGTCTGTATAGTAAATTTATGTATCGGCCAGCTCAACAGTTCAGTGATTTGAGTGCGTGTGATGAAATGGAGGGCATAAAGGTTATGTCTTATTATTATAAACCTCTACAGGGCAGTCTTTGACATTTAAATCTGCCTTTATGTACAGAAAGAGAAAGTAAAGGTAAATTGTCCTACAGCCGATGCATTTTCAGGCTTATTTCAAAGAGCTTAAAGTGTGAATATTGGCAATAGCTGACTTTGTGTTCATGTAACAGGAAAAATGTATATTAATGAACATCAGTACAAAAATGTATGGTGTAAACATGGTGCATTTTAGTCAAAGGACTCATTTTCATGCAAATTTTCAGACACAGTAAATGCCTGAATAGGAGACGTTCAGTTCTTGTAAAGAAAAATTGCTCAAATGCTGCTTTTTTCCATCACATCAGACTGTGCTTTTCAGTGGTATGGACAGAGTTTTCCCTGGAGGTTACAGACACTTTTGGACAAGGGCATAGGTTTCATTTGAACACTGAAGAGCAGTTTTGAGTCGAACACTTCAGTTCCTGGTGAATTGTTGAAGCGTAATGTTCTGCCTTTTTATGTATCCCATTTCTGAAAGGAGCAAAAGAATCAAAACATTGCCAAAAAAGAACAAAATATGCAACAAAATGAACAGAAAGCAAAAAAAAAAAATCCAGAAAATGAAAAAGCAACATGATCCATGAAATGAACAAAAAAATAACAAAACTGATAAACAAATTACCAAGAACTGACAAAATAATGCAGAAAAATAAGCAAGCTTTGTTTATTGTTGATCTATACAATCAGTATAAGATCTGTTGGTGTAGGATGTTTCTGACTCCAGGCGATGTTGAACTCTGACCTCCGTAGGAGGCTAGCGAAGATGTACTGTATGAGATCAATAGTGGGCTGCAGCATATGTACATTAAATTCAGTTCACAGCAGATGCTGTGTGCTGAATTCCATTGTCTTTGCATTTAGCTGCTGTACAGTCAGGATGGTTTAATGGCTTTTCCACGTGTCCGTAAGCAGCAGAGGCCTAAATGTAGAACTGTCGTTCTGACGAGCATTTTCAAAATAAATAAATGTTTAAAGAAAATACAAAAGCGCATGAATGTTTCTTTTGTTTCCTTCCTGCATCTTCCATTTTCGTCTTTTTGTCATTTGTCTTTTTGTGTCATTATCTTTGCATCTTTTATACCACGTTTGTCTTCCTAAAGTCTTTGCTTACGGCATTTTCATTTTTTATTTTATTTTTTTCAATTTTTGCATTTTTTGTGGGTCATTTTTTCATCTGCTTGTCATCGTTTTGCATCTGTTACAGTTTTTTTGTCTTTGTGTGTCTTTTTCTCCGCTTTCATCCTTGTCATATACCACATGCCAAAAATATATTGTACAATGTTGAAAATGATAAAATTTAAAGAAAAACCACTGAAGGAGTTGTGTCCAAGCTCTTTTTGCAAACAGTTCCACAGCATTGCTTTTTTTTCGAGGCGACCGCCAATTTGCACCTTTTTTAATACAGTTGTCGCTTTTTCAGGCCCCCGTTTTTCGCCGTCATTGTCTCGCTCTCCCTGAATGCAGCACACTTTAGCAGCCACCATCATCTTGGGCTTTGTCTCGCTGTGCGGCGCCGGCTCGTCTCTCGCAGTCGTCCTGAATCCGCTCGGCTTTGATTTGTCACCAGCTCAGACGTCCTGAAATCGAATCAGCTGCTTCCTCTGCTGTGTGTATGTTTACGCTCACGGTTTCAATTTTCGGCTTTCTCTCAGTCTACTGCATCGCCTGAATAATTAATTGCTTATGATAAATCATTGAAAAGGGTACGCTCAGATGGAAGAAGGAAAAGTTTGTTCCCAAAATATGATGCAGATATCTCTGTTTAAAAACATGTCTGTAAAGGTTTTAAATCACTCCAAGCTTTAATTTGTACCTCACTTCCCTAACATTCAGGATCAGGACGTGAAAAGGATCATGGATCCTTTTTATATTTGTTCATCGCATTGATAATTTCTTTTATTTTTCAATTTCTAGTTGACTTAGTCAATTTTTGTCAAGTTTATTCACTATATTTGCTCATTTTGTTCATTTTCTTGATAATTTTGTTGAGGTTTGAATGTTTCCTTATTTGTTTTGTTCATTTTATCTTTCTTGAAATTTATTGTGTGAAATTGTATTGTTTTCTAATTTTTTTGTTAATCTGTGCATTATTTTGTTAAAAATGTCTCCATTTTAGTTCATCCTGGGAAGTATTTTATTCATTTTTTCATACGGGGGGACATTTGGTTACATTTTCTTTATTTAATTTTGTGGATTTTCATTTTTATATTTGTATTAGTGTTTTTGTATTAAATGTATAATTAAAAAAAATAAAATTCTAGGTTATATGGATGTTTGGTTTCAGCTCCAAACAGGTGCTAATTTTTTGGGGCGTCTTGAGGCAGAAAATTTGGGAAACACTGCTTTATACACAAATGAATTTAAAGTAGATGACAAAGTGATCCCTGCATTTGGAGAAAATGAGTCATTTCAAGGTAAAAGTGCTGTTTTTGAGTCGTCAGCAGAGCCAAAGCCACCACTTCAGTCCAAAAGATGTGTAGACGAAAGAGAATTCATCTATGTTTTAACAGACTCTTGAACGAGGCAACTCTAATGACGGTTATATAACTGTTCCCCTTCAAGGCTCACTCGCACTGCACTTCATTGCATAATATTAGTGTTGTTACTTGGTCTTAAAACAGTGTTTGGTGTGGGGGTGGAAGCTGGCTCTGCAGGCTGAGGTGCCCCCATCCTGTCGGTTCTGTTCTACACTCTTCATCCCATATTGGTTTATTCTGTGTTTGTGTCTGGAGGAGAGATGTGTTAAATCCTCATTACAAGTACGTCTTTATATTCACTTTCTTTCTGAAAACAATTAACAGAAGAAATGTTTTGTTGAAATGAAATCTTGCCCTACTTAAGGTTTCATATAATTGCCGATAATTACAGTGATCATGCTGATGATCATATAACAGTGGCACCTGTTAAATAGCGGGGAACACATTAGGCAGCAGGTGAACGTTGATGTAGTCCTTGAAGGTGATGTATTGGAAGAAATGGAGTTAAATAAGGGTCAAAATGGGATGATGCATGACGGGGTCAGAACGTCTTTGAACTGAAGGTTTTGGTAGGTGTTCCCAGCAGGTAGCAACCTCAGTGCCCACTGGGGGCTGAATCCAGAAACCACTCAATCCTCATATAGTGCCATGTTCAAATGTCTGTGTTTAGAGCAGGAATAAACATGTTGAGCCTGTTCCAAACAATGCGTTTGGGCTCAGGACAAGGGATGAATTATTATTATTATTATTTATTTATTTATTTTTACATAATTTGTCTGTTTCAATGATCCGGACGCTGATATTTACATATAATTAAGAATAACAGGTGCTTTGACAGTTGTGTCCGAGCCACATGTCTTAACCGTTCGTTTTAATCCACCTCAGTTTCACTCACGTTCCACATTTAAGCTAATTTTTGATCATGAGTGGCAGGTAGAGGTGCCAGTATGGCTCTTCAGAAACTTACGGATGACGTCATGGAGGGTTTGTCTACCGCTCCCATTGTGCAAGGACTACTACAATAGAAGTCCAAGGAAAGACAACTGAATCGGTCATCTAAGGGAACAAAACATTGAGTAATATTGTGTCTGTACCCTTATTGGTGTGAAGACGGCTCTAATCCAAGAGATGCACTGTTTGAATGACCCACTATACTATGTACACATGTATAGTAGATGCAGTGCATACATACTGACTGCTATATGAAATTATTAGTAGCAGTATTATACAGCGTAGTATGCTGTATGTGGAAAATTGACGCAGTTCCAACATAATCACAAAGCTTCTCATAATGGAAGCAGTTTTTAAAAGTATATCTCTGGCAAAACATGCTTGAATCTTTCAGACTCCCAAGAATGTGCCTTTATTTTCTGTATATCTGCATCATTTCATTTTTCTATGTACTCACTCTTGTAGTCAGTTGCCTCCTCCAGCTCCCGAGTTTGTCTGTAATGCCACATTCCATTTACCTCGTAAGTTGGAGATCGGAACTGGGAGCGACGTATGAATGATTTTAAAATGATCGCATTCTACTTGTGAAGTTGCAAAAACTCGGATCTGTGCAGGAAACATGGCTCTTCTGGTGTATAAATCACTTCAAAACAAATATGCACTGTATTTGATAACACTGCATGGTATTTTGAACATGCAATGCTGGTCCTGTGTCGTCCAGTGTCTGTGTTGTTTATTGCTGTACCTCTACAGTTTTTTTTTTTTTTTGGTGTGTTTTGGTCTCTCTTCTGTCCACTCATCCCAACCAATCGAGGCAGATGGCTGCCGACCCAGAGCCCTGGTTGTGCTGGAGGTTTTTCTCCTCCGGTAAAGGAAGTCTCGTCAGTTTTTTTCCTTCTGCTGTCACTCGAGGCTTGTTCTCAGAGGTTTGCTCTCTATGTAGTGTTTGAGGCTTCAGCCTTGATTTATTAAGTGCCAAGAGATGATCTTGGATTGTGTTTGAGGTCATGTAAAAACAACTCGATTGAATTGAACAAACAGATTAGTAACGCAGATAAAAAATGAACAGTACTATGTGTATGGCTGACATCATGTTAAACAAATCAAACAGGACTGTTTACAAAGTAGCAGTTTTCATTCAATTGATGCAAGTAGCAGCCATTTTGAATAGTTAAATCAGAGATGTGGGTACAAGTTTCAACTTCCGAGAACTGGAATGCAGCAGGAGTAGTAAACCCTTGTCAGAAGTCCTGCAGCAGACAGTGTGACATCGCACTGCAGGATGCAGTATATCACACAAGCAGTTCAAGCAGCATACTGAGAAATTTTTCTCTGTATAGTCATGAGGTCTCGGCCTCGAATTGTGAAGCTCCTAGAGATAATCAGCGATTATGATTGGCGCTATACAAATAAAGATTGAATTGAGTTTACATCCACACGTATGTCACACTGCTGATATTTCACAACTTTTGGTCAGAATCAGTACATAGGCCACAGGCTCCACAAACCTTCTGAGGTTGTATTGTCATATCTGAACTGAGCAGCAGATCTTCAAGACCTGTAAGTTGAAAGGTGAGGCCTCCATGGGTCAGATTTTCTTCATCCAGCCGTCCCACATACTGGATGGTTAGTTGAAAGACTAATCGAGTGTAGTCCTTCCTTAGTCCACTTTTGGTCTGTATTACCCACTGACCAGGAACATCGACGACATGTGTACTTTGCACCAGTCTTGTATCATCACTGTACCAGCCTTCTACTACAACAATTTCACCTGGTTTCATTTTCTCAGGCCTTCATGCTGACTAATTTAACCAGACTGAAGTTGGCTTCTTGTGCTGCTTGTGATTCAAGGGGAAAGTTGCACAAGTTGTTCACAAGCCAAATCAAGCTGTCACAAATCAGAGACTGTGTTTTAAAGCATCCAGGTTTGTTGAGCCTCGGTGTAGTGGTTTTGGGTCCAGACAAAGTCTAAGGTGGGCTATATGGAGGCTCGAACTAATGTTTCCCATGACGTTCTCTGTAAATCGTGAACAGAGTTGGAAGCCAACTTGAGCCTCGTCCTGTTTTGCTGCTTCTAAAACATCATCTCCAAGGGCTTAAATGCTCAGTCACTACATAAAGTGTTACAATGACACCATTGTAACAAGATAAGTGGACAGTGGTCCTATTACAGCTGACCGATGTACATATGTAATGGCACAATAATGGTAAGTTGTCTGTTTTGAATTCTCTTCAGCGTTTTTCTTTTTTTCTCTCCAGCTCTCCTTGTTGCTGCTCGAATGTATGACTTTTGCCGCACCATCAAAGAAATCGTTGAGGTTGTGAAAGTGTGTGAAACAACGCTCAGAAAAAGGTGAGTGGTGACGGGGTCTTAATTTTTTTTTTTTTTTTTTAATCGCAAGTTCATTCCAGGAAAGCAAAAGGCGTAAATATCTTTCTGTACAGGAAATGTGAAGGGGTGGAGAGTCTTATCTGTGGTCTGTGTGTTTTTATTACCAAAATTGAAATTTCATTACATGTAAATTAATTTTGTTAAGAAATAAAAGCACATATTTTATGTTTGAGTATATATGAGTGAGTGACAGGAAGAATAGTGGAACAGGTACAGGGAGTAAAGTGAGAGGAGATGGAAGAGAGGCGAAGAAGTGAGTGCAGGCAGGATGGAGCGGTAGTGAGACCAGTTGTGTTGTCAGAGTTGGAGACGGTGGCACTGACTCCTGAAAAAGACAGGAGCCTCACCTGAAGATGCTGAGGTTCTCTTTGGGAGCGACAAGGACGGATGGGATTGGGAACGAGCAAATCAGAGAGACGTCTCAGGATGGATGTTTTGGAGGCAGTTGGAGGCGCCAGATTCAGATGGTTTGGACAAGTGTTAAAGAGGGATAATGGATATATTGATGGAGGGATGATGCTAAAGATGGGGCTGCCAGGCAGGAGGTAAAGAGGAGATTAATGGATGTGGGGAAAGAGGACATGCTGCTAGTTGGTGTGACAGAAGAAGATGCAGGGGGCAGGGTCAGATGGAAGCAGATGATTTGCTGCCTAAAGGGAACGGATAAAAGTAGTAGTAGATGGTGTCTATTGGCTCGCCCAGTAAAGCTTTCAGGTCTCGCTCTACTGCATGTTGAAGGCTCAATATATAAACCATAGTAACAAAGAAGTTACAAAATGCTTCATGCTGTCAATAGGTGCACTTCCATCACCTCAATTAAATGTTTATTTATTTGAACACGTGCATTTCCTTTTATTGAGTTCCAGAAAATTTGCTTTGTTGCATCTCTAATCCAACCGTCATGTAAACACTACAGGTGTTTTCATCTGACTTGATTTCCTTGCGCGACCCGTCATTTTTTTTATTCCTCAGACTGACAGAGTTCGAGGACACGCCCACCAGTCAGCTGACCCTGGAGGAGTTCATGAAGGTGGACCTGGACCAGGAGTGTGACCCTCCATGCTTCACGGCTGGACTGAAGAAAAAGAGAATTCAATACGTACGTGTTTTACGGAGAAACGAATGATGCTCTGTAGGATCAAAGCAGGTCCATAAAAGTCTTAAAACACCAATCATATATTCTACTCTATGAAACTTATAAGTCCTTAAAAGTCATTAGAATCTTACATTAATTTCCATAGATCTTTTTTTTTTTTTGGTCCAGATGACTCGCGCTATTCTGTCACATTTTTGATTTTTAAAGCAATAGCTGCACCGAATGCTAGTCTTGTATGATGTGTGTTCATTTTTTGATGTATTTTGTCGATTCTTTGGTAAGTATTTGGATTTTCTGGTAACATTTGTTCATTCTGTTGATTATTATGTTTAGTTTTTGTTTATTTTGTGAATTTATTTCATCAATTTGTGCATTGTTTTGTTCATTGTTGATTATGCGGTTGAGATTTGTGGAATTTTTTAAATCACTTTAATTTTGGGGAATAGTTTGTTCATTTTTTAAAAATTAGTGAATTTGTAGAATACTTTGGTCATTTCTGTTCATTTTCCTTGGTTCTTTGTTGACGTTTTTATTTTCGTGATTTGATTCAGTGCTGAAACATTAAAATTAAAATGAACAAAATGGGTTTAGTTCTCATTTTTATCACATAATATATAATCACATATATACAAAATGCATGAAAATGTTAAATGTGTATTGATTTCAAGTAAAATATGCAGATACAATGGATTAATCAGACTTAAATTTGCCCCAACGGCCTCAAAAATGATTAAATGCAAGTGTCTGTTATCTGTAGACACTATTGTCATGTTGTTAGACATGCTGAGTTTTTACTTGTTCAATAAAATACAGGGTGTAGTTCTCATCAGCTCTCATTCTATCTTAAAAAGGTATTGTAATAATTCTCCAGCACAGAGCTGAGTTGTACCTGTGCTGGGTTTCAGGAGCATCAGATTGAACTTACTGTACTTTCTGGAATAAGATGTACTTTTGAAATGCAGACAGCTGCTGTCAGCCACCCACGGTTCTTTGGTCCTTTTACCCTCAAATATTTTTCTCCCTTGTAATACGCTCATCCAGTCGTCACTGCCGGATATAGAAAAACCTTTCAATCTTCAAGTCTCTCCTTGCTTTGTGTTTTTCCTGCAGCTGGAGATGGAGCTGAAGAAAAAGATGGCGGATGTCGAAGGTATGAATGCCATCACATCAGAGGCATCTTAACTTTTTTTACAGTATTATATAATCTTTTGAAGATGGTTCGACATTTGCATAGAGACTTTGCGTACATGCTCTTGTTTTTTTTGACGCGTCTGCCAATTTGCTGACCTTGATTTAATGTTGATAAGTGTTGCATGTGGATAAAAAAATAAAACGCTGCAGCCGAATGAGAGGAAACTGCTCTCTGCTTTTACATGAGCAACTTTCACAACATGTAATTAAGCCTATATTATGCTATATAGTGCATATTATATTGTAATTATAGAACTGAGGAGGATGTAATTTAAAAGGTTAGCGAAGGTTCGCAAGAACACTGTGTGACAATAAAAAGCACCAAAAGTATATACCAACAGAACTGGACTGAAGTGTGGGTTTTCTTCGCATGTCAACAGAGGAAATTCATGGATATGAAGATGAAATAGATGCAGAGCTGCAGAACAGGCGTCCCAAACTGAGGGGAATCTACGCTGCCTACGCCAGAGAAGGTACGGGGCTCAAAACGGTGATCAGTGAGTGAGTGAACGGTTTGCTGTGCCTTAAAGTCAACAGACTGTGTCAAAAGAGGAAATGGTATTAAATCTATAGCAAAGTATTACATTTAGTCCTACAATTTCCAAAAATGTTGAGTTGCTAGGTGCAATTGTAATGGAAACAGAATGTTGAACACACAGACTGAGAAATGTCATCTTTTAAAAAATGATATGATCATTTTTAATTTATCAGGTTAAGTGTTAGCCAGTCAGTTACGTGACAGGGTTCGGTCTTTGTGAAGAAAAGATGATGAGACGTTCACCACTCTGTAAAAGACTGCACTTTCAAATAGTAATAGAATTCATTTCATTTTCTATTCTTCCTAATGTCAATAAGAGATTCAAAGAAGCCGGATAAATCTCTGTACATGAGGGAAAAGGCTGAAAACCCGTAGCTTAGATGCTCTGTATTAAAAACAGACCTGACCTCAGCAACGCTTCCAAAAACCATTCTGTCAATAGAGTTTGTCGCTGCATCCACAGATGACGGCTACATCTGAAAGCAAGGAGGAAACCCTGTATAAACCATCAAACCAGGCATTAATCTGACCACAGAACCGTTTCCATTTTCCCTCGGACCATTTCGAATGAGCTTTGTTCCAGAGAAAATGGCAGCCTTTCTGGATCATGTTCACATATGGCTTCTTCTTTACATGATAAAGCTTTAACTTTTTTATCTTTGTGGATTGCACGGTGATTTCTCAAAGCGTTCCTGGGCAGTGATTCCCAGTAGAGAATCATGTCTGTTTTCAATGCAGTGCCACCTGAGGGACTGAAGATCACCCGCATGCAGTTTTGACCTTCAACCTTCCTCCTGATTCTCTGAATCTTTTGATATTATACACTGTAGATGGTGGGATTTTCAAAGTCTTTGTCTGAAATGGTTTCACAGTGTTTAGTTGCAGTTTGTCACACATTGGTGAACCTCTTTACATCTGAGAGGGTCCGTCTCTCGAAAATACTCCTTTTACACCCAGTCCTGTTACTGACCTGTTACCAGTTAACCTGCTGTCATATGCTCCTCCGGTTGTTTTTGATTTGTGCCATTTAATTTTCCAGCCTTTTTATTGCTCAACTTTTTTTAGATGCGTTATCAAATTCAAAACAAGCTAATATTTTCCATGAAATGGTAAAAGGTCTCAGTTTTAACATCTGATATGTTGTTTTTAAAATATGGGTTTATAAGATTGGCAAATAATTGCATTCTGTTTTTATTTACATTTCAGACAGCATCCCAACCTTTTTGGAACTGGGGTTGAACATTGTCATTTCAGTCATGCCAAGCCATAATACTTCTTAAAGTTCTCAACCATCAAATCAAACTGACAGAATCTACCTTAAACCTAGCGGAATTATTTTGGGAAGCATGCATTTGTCACACAGATTGACATAAATGCCCTTTTGTTCCATTTGATGGAGCAGCAACCTTTTATCGCGTTTCCTGCTGTGTCACCATCAAGACGAGCTTTACGCGTTTTCCTTCCATCGTTGTAAAGATCTAAGAATAGCAGAGTGGTCTCATCTGTCCAGTAATTATGTTTTGTGGTATGAAATGAAGACTTGGAGCCCCACGCGGCTGTTAAGTGTTCTTCAAGCTGGAAAGCTATAATTTAGAAACATGATATTTTAACAGCGGCTTTAAACATTGATCCAGCAGCGTTTACATGTACAGTACAAATATAAACATTACAGGAGAACAGGGTCCTTAAAGAGTCCGGCATGTCAGAAATCCAAATGTGTAAATAGAAGGCCGTGGAGGTCATTAAATAGTTGTAGATTTTAAATTTGTCAGGTCTTAACAGACATTGAAGCTAATTTAAGTTTGCCTGGTTTAATTGCTTTTTGTTCAAGTCAGTTGAGCACTTCATCTGTCTGAGTTGAAATTCAGATTTATTCATTTTGTGGAACATGTTCTTCATTTTGATTGTGATGGATTACTGTATTCCTTTTTTTTTTTTAACTTGAGCATTATTTTCTTCATTTTTGTTTGTTTTCTCTAGGATGCCCTTTCCATTTATTCATTTTTTTGGAACATTTCTTTCATTTTTAACTGTTTTGTGGATTATTTTGTTCATTTTTGTTTGCTTTAGTCAATATTTGCACAATTTTTAATTCTTTTTCTAGTTATTTTCTTGTTTTTCCTCTTGTGTTAATTTTATTGAGCATTTACTTCATTTTTGACTATTTTGTGAATTATTTTCCTCAGTTCTCTTGATTTTATTTTTCATCTATTAAATTTTGTGCAACATTTACGTTACATTTTTGACATTTTCCTCATTTTCTTGATTATTTTCTTAACTTAAACAACACTTGTCAATTTTGCAACATTTACACCAGTGCTTGTACGTCTGGGATGGATAATATATAAAAAAAAAAAGACCAACACAGTAAATCAAACAAATATATGCACATAAAGTACAAAATGACCAGTAAAAACAACAGACCTGCAGTGAAAGCAATAAAAACAAAATCAGTTTCATACAGTAAAAATGTAGAAACTGGGTTACTGTAGCATTACCTCATAGTACTAGGTGTTACGCGTGTTTTCCATTGCCCCTGAACGCCTCCTGTCCCACATCCACACCTGGACACTGATCACCCCGATCTCCTTTCTGAATTTGTCATCGTTTCCAACTCGTGCAGAAGGTAGAATTAGAACCTGGGTGAAATGATTCTTTAAATTTACGTGTGATATGTGTGGACACAAAGGGAGCAGAGTTCGCACACAAACACAGACCCACTCATGAAAAACTGCTGTGGCTGCCACTCGTTCCCCTTTATCTCTTTCTACCTTGGGTGCTTTGTCTTTTCCAGTGATGGGGGGGGGGGCAGGCTGTCAGACGTGTCACTCTTCCTGCTGCTTTCACATCCAGCAGCATTTCGTTTCTTCTCGGACTGATAAATAAGTTATTTTCCTCACTTGAGGGCTGATGTCTGTGTGGGGACATTTTAATTACAGCTGATTTAAGGACACATTTTAATTAGACACCGTGGATTCAAGAGGACAGACAAAATTGTGCAATTGTTTTCATCGAATGGGATTATTTATCATGGCTTCAATGCTCTGTGATTTGAGAAACAGAATTATTTTCAAACAAAACTGTTGTAATGAGGTGTGCAGTTCCTGCCAGCAGGAAAGTGAAATAATCATGTTTAATTTTAATTACACTCATTCCAGATTTAAGTAATCCCAAGGGAGAAGTAAAACACAAGTAAAAGTGACACAGATTTTACTTAACTTAACCAGCTTTATTTTTGGCTCAGTTTTCATCAGGCATTATGGACTTGGGGAAATCCGCATAAAGCTGTAGTCATTTCAGTTCAATTCGCTTGTATTAGGATGGCGCCAGTCATCATCCAAGATTATCTCTAGGCATTTTACAATTCAAGGCGCAAACCTCAAGACTGTACAGAGAGCAAACCCAACAGAACCACCAAGAGCAAGACTAGGGCGACGAGGAGGAAAAACCTCCAGCAGAATCAATGGCTCTGGGCATGCGGCGAACTGCCTCAACTGGTGGGGTTGGAGGACAGAGGAGAGACAAAACAAGAGAAGAGATGGCGTAACAAACAGCACAGGGCCCGTCCACAACCAGCAAACACACAGCAAGGACATCTGTGGAAGGATTGTGAGGGAGAGAACGGAGGATGAAGTATTTGTGATAACGTCATTCCAAATGTGACGACAAGGAATCTAATAATAAGGGGGAAAATAATCCAGGAATATTTATTATGGACGTAATCATACTATGGAGGATCGTTTTAGGTAACCGCTGTACATGGGCGGAGGTCTGCATCTCTGGGGGCTTTCTAGTTTTTTATTAATTAATTTCTGGTTTTGTTAATATTATTAGTGCTTATGCAGATCCATTTCTTGTATTATCATTTGACATAAACTTAATATTGTTGCATTTGGGACAATTTTGGATGCAGCTTGCATGAAAGGAAACATGAGAAAAAGAACATTTCAAATCAAAGAAGCATCAGAAAGAAAGCAGAGATTATGGCAGGTTGATATGTTATTGTTTTGTGATGTTTAAATTAAAAAGTAAAAAAAAAAAAAGAACAGCAGGTTTCAGTATTGGTCATCATAACTGATGTTTGGTAGAGTACCTCCTCCGTGCCAAGTGTGCTCGGTGTGAGATGTGAACATGACATGAGGTGAGCATTAGTACAGGTTCTGAGAAAACGCATGAGCTGGACCAAGGGATGTGAAAGTTTCTTTTTTCATCTTAAAAAAAACCTTCTTTCATATGTTTTTTTTTTGTGTTGCATCTTGTACATTTTTTTTCTTGTGTGTTTTTATAATGATGGTCTTTTTGAGCCCCTCACATAATTTTTTACTTTACTTTTTTGTCTTTATGCATACTGTATCTCTGACAGACTCGATGTACAGGTGGTCCTTGTTTTCGTGCTGCTCTTTTAACTGATGGACTCTCTACAGGCAGATCAGCTTATATTTTGTATGAGTGCAGATTTGGGGTCTGTTGCTACAACTTGAAACAAACTAAGCTCGAGTCACCAAACTTGGCATTCACGTCCACTGAGGCACTGGCTCTTGTGGCTATGGTTTTCATGACAATAGGTCAAAAGTCAAGGTTGCAGGGCTCACAAAAGTTCAACACGAAATCAGTTTTTGCATGTAGCAAAGTATTATCAGCGGGAGGGCCACCAAATTTGAATACAAGTATGTTAGCATGGGTCTACAACCGTGCAATCCCACCCTTTTTACACTTCATTGGTCGCCATAGAGAAATTCATTCTCTGGATTTAACACCGTCTATAGTAGGAGCAGCCTTTCTGACCACAGTGAGTATTTTATGATCGCGAGGAGGTCCAACCATATGAGCAAGATGTTCCTAATCAAGCGGCCAGTGAGTGACTAAGCAGCTAATTTATTTCTAATGTGTTCCCTAATCTAAAGTGTAGCCAGAATTATTGATCGTCGTCATGATCCTTATCTCTATAGACTGATATGAACATTTTTATTGTGAGAACACTTTTGGCTCGATCATCCTCCTCTGCCCTGCACATTGATTTTTTTTTTTTTTCCTTTCATTAGCATGGCTTCAGTTGCTGCACCTAAGCCTCTTAATCGCAGAGAAAGCCTTGAATCGGTAACAGAACAGTGATCCATGTCAAACTTTCGGTCCCTGTTTCAGAGTCACAGATGGAGAGAGACGACGACATCTCCATCACGTCGAAGATGGTCGACGACGATGGCGAGGAGGAGGACGACGAGCTTCAGGCTGTGGCGAAGCACTTTGGCAAAGACCTGGCTGAGCTCACACTGGAGGCTCTGAAGAAACTGGAGCAGAGGACACCCGAGGAGGAAAACCAGGAGGAGAAGGGGGGTATCCCGAGGAGAGAAGCCCCGTCACTGGAGTACCTCCTGGGCCCCATTCGGTCAGAAGCCACCCTGGGCCTCTCAGAGTCCATCACTGGTTGCATTGGAGAGGAGAAAGAAAACGGTGAGTACAGGCTGACCTTTTAAATCTATTAAATCTAGGTATATCAGCACAGATGTCCTTTTTTTAGGGAGAACAATTTCATTTCATGTCACTTTACCTTAATCAGATTAACTAAACTCAGGCATTTTCGCAGTTTTGACACAGTTTGCTGGTTTCTGAGGCATAATACCGGTAATCAAATTTCAGGGGAAATACGGCTCTGAAATTTCCCCGTTTGCAGCTTTTTAAAGATCTATTTCCTTGAAAGTTATCGGATTCTTCTGTGTGTCTAGAAGTCCCGAAAGTCTTAAAATCCCTTCACTTTTACCAAAATAGGGCATTAACGGTCATCAAATTGTCTTAAATCACCATCAACACTAGATGTAAGTGAATTTTCTATGTGTTGTGAATGTGAACGACTTCTTCACTGCTACAAATCTGAACTGAAAATATAGATTTGTTAATTTTGTGGAATATGCATTTCATTTTTGTTAATTTTATGGATAGTTTTCTTAATTTACAGCCATTATCTTGATTATTTTCTTCACTTTTAGTCATTTTGTGGAATATTTACTTTGTTCTTGGTTATTTTGTGTGTTTTTTTTGGGTCATTTTGTTAATTTCTTCAGTTTTATTGATGATGAATATTTATTTCATTTTTGTTAAATTTGTAGACAGTTTTCTAAATCTTTGGTCATTGTATTGATGATGTTCTTCACTTCTGGTCATTTCAATAATTTTTATTTTCAAAGCCGAGAAAACAGCTGAGATTGGGTCACCTACTTTTGGCGAAATGACACTCAATGAAATCATTCTGCCTAAAAATCAGACATCTGTGCTGATAATGAGAATCAAGTACAACGTCAAAGGGCTTAAAACACATTAACCTGAAGCATCTGACACCTGTAGACACCCTATTCTTTGTGATCCTTTTGTTTTTGTGGTATTCTCATGTGGCTCCAGCACAATTTCAGTAGATAAGTGGATGCATTTGATGAAACATGAGCAATTTGAGGAATTTGTCGCTCTTCAAACATAACGGGTGAACACAAGCCTGATTCCAGTGACGGTTCATCCCCCACTCTGCCTGGTACCAACTATATCAACGTAATAACCTATAATCAAGCATAAGAAGCCCTCTCAAGTTTAATTGTTGTAATTAACTCTGCTCCAGAAAGAAATAGGCAGAGTGGTGTGTGAAATTTGTCATCTGTTATTATGTTTTACCCTTTTTAGTCATGGAGAGAAAGGTGTGGGCAGCGTTCAGGAGATGGCAAGCAGAAGCTGATGTTTCATAATGCTTATGTGTATTTTTGCCAAAAAGCTGTAAGTAGTTGGTGATGATTTGTTTATTTGCTGCGCTCATAGAGGTTTTTTGTTATTCAGGTGAGGAGAACGTTTTAACCCAGGGCAGATGAAGGTAAAACCATGTACCGTATTTTCCGCACTATAAGGCGCACCTAAACGCCGTCTATTTTGTCCAAATATGACACTGCGCCTTATA